>CAWVNZ010002369.1:0-43000 GCA_963930735.1 Dioctria linearis | reverse complement strand
ATTTACTATAGAAAAGGCAATACCTGGCGTAATTAAAATTTGCGACAGTAGAAAATTAATTTGTGAAAAATTTACTATAGAAAAGGCAATCCCTGGCGGATTTAAAATTTGCGACAGTAAAAAATTAAATTTTGAAAAATTTACTGTAGAAAAGGCAATCCCTGGCGCAATTAAAATTTGCGACAGTAAAAAATTATTTTTTGAAAAATTTACTATAGAAAAGGCAATCCCTGGCGTATTTAAAATTTGCGACAGTAAAAAATTATTTTTTGAAAAATTTACTATAGAAAAGGCAATCCCTGGCGTAATTAAAATTTGCGACAGTAAAAAATTATTCTTTGAAAAATTTTCTGTAGAATAGGCAATCCCTGGCGTAATTAAAATTTGCGACAGTAAAAAATTAATTTGTGAAAAATTTACTATAGAAAAGGCAATCCCTGGCGCAATTAAAATTTGCGACAGTAAAAAATTATTTTTTGAAAAATTTACTATAGAAAAGGCAATCCCTGGCGTATATAAAATTTGCGACAGTAAAAAATTATTTTTTGAAAAATTTACTATAGAAAAGGCAATCCCTGGCGTATTTAAAATTTGCGGCAGTAAAAAATTACTTTGTGCAAAAATTTACTATAGAAAAGGCAATCTCTGGCGCAATTAAAATTTGCGACAGTAAAAAATTATTTTTTGCAAAATTTACTGTAGAAAAGGCAATCCCTGGCGCAATTAAAACTTGCGAGAGTAAAAAATTATTTTTTGAAAAATTTACTGTAGAAAAGGCAATCCCTGGCGCAATTAAAATTTTCGACAGTAAAAAATTATTTTTTGAAAAATTTACTGTAGAAAAGGCAATCCCTGGCGCAATTAAAATTTGCGACAGTAAAAAATTGTTTTTTGCAAAATTTACTATAGAAAAGGCAATCCCTGGCGTATTTAAAATTTGCGGCAGTAAAAAATTACTTTGTGCAAAAATTTACTATAGAAAAGGCAATCCCTGGCGCAATTAAAATTTGCGACAGTAAAAAATTATTTTTTGAAAAATTTACTATAGAAAAGGCAATCCCTGGCGTATATAAAATTTGCGACAGTAAAAAATTATTTTTTGAAAAATTTACTATAGAAAAGGCAATCCCTGGCGTAATTAAAATTTGCGACAGTAGAAAATTAATTTGTGAAAAATTTACTATAGAAAAGGCAATCCCTGGCGCAATTAAAATTTGCGACAGTAAAAAATAATTTTTTGAAAAATTTACTGTAGAAAAGGCAATCCCTGGCGCAATTAAAATTTGCGACAGTAAAAAATTATTTTTTGAAAAATTTACTATAGAAAAGGCAATCCCTGGCGTATATAAAATTTGCGACAGTAAAAAATTATTTTTTGAAAAATTTACTATAGAAAAGGCAATCCCTGGCGTAATTAAAATTTGCGACAGTAGAAAATTAATTTGTGAAAAATTTACTATAGAAAAGGCAATCCCTGGCGTAATTAAAATTTTCGACAGTAAAAAATTATTTTTTGAAAAATTTACTGTAGAAAAGGCAATCCCTGGCGCAATTAAAATTTGCGACAGTAAAAAATTGTTTTTTGCAAAATTTACTATAGAAAAGGCAATCCCTGGCGCAATTAAAATTTGCGACAGTAAAAAATTAAATTTTGAAAAATTTACTGTAGAAAAGGCAATCCCTGGCGCAATTAAAATTTGCGACAGTAAAAAATTATTTTTTGAAAAATTTACTATAGAAAAGGCAATCCCTGGCGTATATAAAATTTGCGACAGTAAAAAATTATTTTTTGAAAAATTTACTATAGAAAAGGCAATCCCTGGCGTAATTAAAATTTGCGACAGTAAAAAATTATTTTTTGAAAAATTTACTGTAGAAAAGGCAATCCCTGGCGCAATTAAAATTTGCGACAGTAAAAAATTATTTTTTGAATAATTTACTATAGAAAAGGCAATCCCTGGCGGATTTAAAATTTGCAACAGTAAAAAATTAATTTGTGAAAAATTTACTATAGAAAAGGCAATCCCTGGCGTATTTAAAATTTGCGGCAGTAAAAAATTACTTTGTGCAAAAATTTACTATAGAAAAGGCAATCTCTGGCGCAATTAAAATTTGCGACAGTAAAAAATTATTTTTTGCAAAATTTACTGTAGAAAAGGCAATCCCTGGCGCAATTAAAACTTGCGAGAGTAAAAAATTATTTTTTGAAAAATTTACTGTAGAAAAGGCAATCCCTGGCGCAATTAAAATTTGCGACAGTAAAAAATAATTTTTTGAAAAATTTACTGTAGAAAAGGCAATCCCTGGCGCAATTAAAATTTGCGACAGTAAAAAATTATTTTTTGAATAATTTACTATAGAAAAGGCAATCCCTGGCGGATTTAAAATTTGCGACAGTAAAAAATTAATTTTTGAAAAATTTACTATAGAAAAGGCAATACTTGGCGTAATTAAAATTTGCGACAGTAGAAAATTAATTTGTGAAAAATTTACTATAGAAAAGGCAATCCCTGGCGGATTTAAAATTTGCGACAGTAAAAAATTAAATTTTGAAAAATTTACTGTAGAAAAGGCAATCCCTGGCGCAATTAAAATTTGCGACAGTAAAAAATTATTTTTTGAAAAATTTACTATAGAAAAGGCAATCCCTGGCGTATTTAAAATTTGCGACAGTAAAAAATTATTTTTTGAAAAATTTAATATAGAAAAGGCAATCCCTGGCGTATTTAAAATTTGCGACAGTAAAAAATTATTTTTTGCAAAATTTACTATAGAAAAGGCAATCCCTGGCGCAATTAAAATTTGCGACAGTAAAAAATTATTTTTTGAAAAATTTACTGTAGAAAAGGCAATCCCTGGCGGATTTAAAATTTGCGACAGTAAAAAATTAATTTTTGAAAAATTTACTTTAGAAAAGGCAATCCCTGGCGCAATTAAAATTTGCGACAGTAAAAAATTAGTTTTTGAATAATTTACTGTAGAAAAGGCCTGGCGCAATTAAAATTTGCGATAGTAAAAAATTATTTTTTGAATAATTTACTATAGAAAAGGCAATCCCTGGCGCAATTAAAATTTGCGACAGTAAAAAATTATTTTTCGAAAAATTTACTATAGAAAAGGCAATCCCTGGCGTATTTAAAATTTGCGACAATAAAAAATTAATTCGTGCAAAAATTTACTATAGAAAAGGCAATCCCTGGCGCAATTAAAATTTGCGACAGTAAAAAATTATTTTTTGCAAAATTTACTGTAGAAAAGGCAATCCCTGGCGCAATTAAAACTTGCGACAGTAAAAAATTATTTTTTGCAAAATTTACTATAGAAAAGGCAATCCCTGGCGCAATTAAAATTTGCGACAGTAAAAAATTATTTTTTGAAAAATTTACTGTAGAAAAGGCAATCCCTGGCGGATTTAAAATTTGCGACAGTAAAAAATTAATTTTTGAAATATTTACTTTAGAAAAGGCAATCCCTGGCGCAATTAAAATTTGCGACAGTAAAAAATTAGTTTTTGAATAATTTACTGTAGAAAAGGCCTGGCGCAATTAAAATTTGCGACAGTAAAAAATTATTTTTTTAATAATTTACTATAGAAAAGGCAATCCCTGGCGCAATTAAAATTTGCGACAGTAAAAAATTATTTTTTGAAAAATTTACTATAGAAAAGGCAATCCCTGGCGTATTTAAAATTTGCGACAATAAAAAATTAATTCGTGCAAAAATTTACTATAGAAAAGGCAATCCCTGGCGCAATCAAAATTTGCAACAGTAAAAAATTATATTTTGCAAAATTTACTGTAGAAAAGGCAATCCCTGGCGCATTTAAAACTTGCGACAGTAAAAAATTAATTTTTGAAAAATTTACTTTAGAAAAGGCAATCCCTGGCGCAATTAAAATTTGCGACAGTAAAAAAATTAGTTTTTGAATAATTTACTGTAGAAAAGGCCTGGCGCAATTAAAATTTGCGACAGTAAAAAATTATTTTTTTAATAATTTACTATAGAAAAGGCAATCCCTAGCGCAATTAAAATTTGCGACAGTAAAAAATTATTTTTTGAAAAATTTACTATAGAAAAGGCAATCCCTGGCGTATTTAAAATTTGCGACAATAAAAAATTAATTCGTGCAAAAATTTACTATAGAAAAGGCAATCCCTGGCGCAATTAAAACTTGCGACAGTAAAAAATTATTTTTTGAAAAATTTACGGTAGAAAAGGCAATCCCTGGCGCAATTAAAATTTGCGACAGTAAAAAATTATTTTTTGAAAAATTTACTGTAGAAAAGGCAATCCCTGGCGCAATTAAAATTTGCGACAGTAAAAAATTATTTTTTGAATAATTTACTATAGAAAAGGCAATCCCTGGCGGATTTAAAATTTGCGACAGTAAAAAATTAATTTTTGAAAAATTTACTATAGAAAAGGCAATCCCTTGCGCAATTAAAATTTGCGACAGTAAAAAATTATTTTTTGAAAAATTTACTGTAGAAAAGGCAATCCCTGGCGGATTTAAAATTTGCGACAGTAAAAAATTAATTTTTGAAAAATTTACTTTAGAAAAGGCAATCCCTGGCGCAATTAAAATTTGCGACAGTAAAAAATTAGTTTTTGAATAATTTACTGTAGAAAAGGCCTGGCGCAATTAAAATTTGCGACAGTAAAAAATTATTTTTTTAATAATTTACTATAGAAAAGGCAATCCCTGGCGCAATTAAAATTTGCGACAGTAAAAATTATTTTTTGAAAAATTTACTATAGAAAAGGCAATCCCTGGCGTATTTAAAATTTGCGACAATAAAAAATTAATTCGTGCAAAAATTTACTATAGAAAAGGCAATCCCTGGCGCAATCAAAATTTGCGACAGTAAAAAATTATTTTTTGCAAAATTTACTGTAGAAAAGGCAATCCCTGGCGCAATTAAAATTTGCGACAGTAAAAAATAATTTTTTGAAAAATTTACTGTAGAAAAGGCAATCCCTGGCGCAATTAAAATTTGCGACAGTAAAAAATTATTTTATGAAAAATTTACTGTATAAAAGGCAATCCCTGGCGCAATTAAAATTTGCGACAGTAAAAAATTATTTTTTTGCAAAATTTACTGTAGAAAAGGCAATCCCTGGCGCAATTAAAATTTGCGACAGTAAAAAATTATTTTTTGAATAATTTACTGTAGAAAAGGCAATCCCTGGCGGATTTAAAATTTGCGACAGTAAAAAATTAATTTTTGAAAAATTTACTATAGAAAAGGCAATACCTGGCGTAATTAAAATTTGCGACAGTAAAAAATTATTTTTTGAATAATTTACTATAGAAAAGGCAATCCCTGGCGGATTTAAAATTTGCGACAGTAAAAAATTAATTTTTGAAAAATTTACTATAGAAAAGGCAATATGGCGTAATTAAAATTTGCGATAGTAGAAAATTAATTTGTGAAAAATTTACTATAGAAAAGGCAATCCCTGGCGGATTTAAAATTTGCGACAGTAAAAAATTAAATTTTGAAAAATTTACTGTAGAAAAGGCAATCCCTGGCGCAATTAAAATTTGCGACAGTAAAAAATTATTTTTTGAAAAATTTACTATAGAAAAGGCAATCCCTGGCGGATTTAAAATTTGCGACAGTAAAAAATTAATTTTTGAAAAATTTACTATAGAAAAGGCAATACCTGGCGTAATTAAAATTTGCGACAGTAGAAAATTAATTTGTGAAAAATTTACTATAGAAAAGGCAATCCCTGGCGGATTTAAAATTTGCGACAGTAAAAAATTAAATTTTGAAAAATTTACTGTAGAAAAGGCAATCCTTGGCGCAATTAAAATTTGCGACAGTAAAAAATTATTTTTTGAAAAATTTACTATAGAAAAGGCAATCCCTGGTGTATTTAAAATTTGCGACAGTAAAAAATTATTTTTTAAAAAATTTACTATAGAAAAGGCAATCCTTGGCGTAACTAAAATTTGCGACAGTAAAAAATTATTTTTTGAATAATTTACTATAGAAAAGGCAATCCCTGGCGCAATTAAAATTTGCGACAGTAAAAAATTAAATTTTGAAGAATTTACTGTAGAAAAGGCAATCCCTGGCGTATTTAAAATTTGCGACAGTAAAAAATTAATTCGTGCAAAATTTTACTATAGAAAAGGCAATCCCTGGCGCATTTAAAACTTGCGACAGTAAAAAATTATTTTTTTTGCAAAATTTACTGTAGAAAAGGCAATCCCTGGCGCAATTAAAATTTGCGACAGTAAAAAATTATTTTTTGAAAAATTTACTGTAGAAAAGGCAATCCCTGGCGCAATTAAAATTTGCGACAGTAAAAAATTATTTTTTGAAAAATTTACTGTAGAAAAGGCAATCCCTGGCGCAATTAAAATTTGCGACAGTAAAAAATTATTTTTTGAATAATTTACTATAGAAAAGGCAATCCCTGGCGGATTTAAAATTTGCGACAGTAAAAAATTAATTTTTGAAAAATTTACTATAGAAAAGGCAATACCTGGCGTAATTAAAATTTGCGACAGTAGAAAATTAACTTGTGAAAAATTTACTATAGAAAAGGCAATCCCTGGCGTATTTAAAATTTGCGACAGTAAAAAATTAAATTTTGAAAAATTTACTGTAGAAAAGGCAATCCCTGGCGCAATTAAAATTTGCGACAGTAAAAAATAATTTTTTGAAAAATTTACTGTAGAAAAGGCAATCCCTGGCGCAATTAAAATTTGCGACAGTAAAAAATTATTTTTTGAATAATTTACTATAGAAAAGGCAATCCCTGGCGGATTTAAAATTTGCGACAGTAAAAAATTAATTTTTGAAAAATTTACTATAGAAAAGGCAATATGGCGTAATTAAAATTTGCGACAGTAGAAAATTAATTTGTGAAAAATTTACTATAGAAAAGGCAATCCCTGGCGGATTTAAAATTTGCGACAGTAAAAAATTAAATTTTGAAAAATTTACTGTAGAAAAGGCAATCCCTGGCGCAATTAAAATTTGCGACAGTAAAAAATTATTTTTTGAAAAATTTACTATAGAAAAGGCAATCCCTGGCGGATTTAAAATTTGCGACAGTATAAAAATTAATTTTTGAAAAATTTACTATAGAAAAGGCAATACCTGGCGTAATTAAAATTTGCGACAGTAGAAAATTAATTTGTGAAAAATTTACTATAGAAAAGGCAATCCCTGGCGGATTTAAAATTTGCGACAGTAAAAAATTAAATTTTGAAAAATTTACTGTAGAAAAGGCAATCCCTGGCGCAATTAAAATTTGCGACAGTAAAAAATTATTTTTTGAAAAATTTACTATAGAAAAGGCAATCCCTGGTGTATTTAAAATTTGCGACAGTAAAAAATTATTTTTTAAAAAATTTACTATAGAAAAGGCAATCCTTGGCGTAACTAAAATTTGCGACAGTAAAAAATTATTTTTTGAATAATTTACTATAGAAAAGGCAATCCCTGGCGCAATTAAAATTTGCGACAGTAAAAAATTAAATTTTGAAGAATTTACTGTAGAAAAGGCAATCCCTGGCGTATTTAAAATTTGCGACAGTAAAAAATTAATTCGTGCAAAAATTTACTATAGAAAAGGCAATCCCTGGCGCATTTAAAATTTGCGACAGTAAAAAATTATTTTTTTTGCAAAATTTACTGTAGAAAAGGCAATCCCTGGCGCAATTAAAATTTGCGACAGTAAAAAATTATTTTTTGAAAAATTTACTGTAGAAAAGGCAATCCCTGGCGCAATTAAAATTTGCGACAGTAAAAAATTATTTTTTGAAAAATTTACTGTAGAAAAGGCAATCCCTGGCGCAATTAAAATTTGCGACAGTAAAAAATTATTTTTTGAATAATTTACTATAGAAAAGGCAATCCCTGGCGGATTTAAAATTTGCGACAGTAAAAAATTAATTTTTGAAAAATTTACTATAGAAAAGGCAATACCTGGCGTAATTAAAATTTGCGACAGTAGAAAATTAACTTGTGAAAAATTTACTATAGAAAAGGCAATCCCTGGCGGATTTAAAATTTGCAACAGTAAAAAATTAAATTTTGAAAAATTTACTGTAGAAAAGGCAATCCCTGGCTCAATTAAAATTTGCGACAGTAAAAAATTATTTTTTGAAAAATTTACTATAGAAAAGGCAATCCCTGGCGTATTTAAAATTTGCGACAGTAAAAAATTATTTTTTGAAAAATTTACTATAGAAAAGGCAATCCTTGGCGTAATTAAAATTTGCGACAGTAAAAAATTATTTTTGGAATAATTTACTATAGAAAAGGCAATCCCTGGCCTATTTAAAATTTGCGACAGTAAAAAATTAATTTTTGAAAAATTTGCTGTAGAAAAGGCAATCCCTGGTGTAATTAAAATTTGCGACAGTAAAAAATTAATTTGTGAAAAATTTACTATAGAAAAGGCAATCCCTGGCGCAATTAAAATTTGCGACAGTAAAAACTTATTTTTTGCAAAATACTATAGAAAAGGCAATCCCTGGCGCAATTAAAATTTGCGACAGTAAAAAATTATTTTTTGAAAAATTTACTGTAGAAAAGGCAATCCCTGGCGTAGTTAAAATTTGCGACAGTAAAAAATTATTTTTTGAAAAATTTACTGTACAAAAGTCAATCCCTGGCGCAATTAAAATTTGCGACAGTAAAAAATTATTTTTTGAAAAATTTACTGTAGAAAAGGCAATCCCTGGCGCAATTAAAATTTGCGACAGTAAAAAATTATTTTTTGAATAATTTACTATAGAAAAGGCAATCCCTGGCGGATTTAAAATTTGCGACAGTAAAAAATTAATTTTTGAAAAATTTACTATAGAAAAGGCAATCCCTGGCGGATTTAAAATTTGCGACAGTAAAAAATTAATTTGTGAAAAATTTACTATAGAAAAGGCAATCCCTGGCGTATTTAAAATTTGCGACAGTAGAAAATTACTTTGTGCAAAAATTTACTATAGAAAAGGCAATCCCTGGCGCAATTAAAATTTGCGACAGTAAAAAATTATTTTTTGCAAAATTTACTGTAGAAAAGGCAATCCCTGGCGCAATTAAAACTTGCGACAGTAAAAAATTATTTTTTGAAAAATTTACTGTAGAAAAGGCAATCCCAGGCGCAATTAAAATTTGCGACAGTAAAAAATAATTTTTTGAAAAATTTACTGTAGAAAAGGCAATCCCTGGCGCAATTAAAATTTGCGACAGTAAAAAATTATTTTTTGAATAATTTACTATAGAAAAGGCAATCCCTGGCGGATTTAAAATTTGCGACAGTAAAAAATTAATTTTTGAAAAATTTACTATAGAAAAGGCAATACCTGGCGTAATTAAAATTTGCGACAGTAAAAAATTAATTTGTGAAAAATTTACTATAGAAAAGGCAATCCCTGGCGTATTTAAAATTTGCGGCAGTAAAAAATTACTTTGTGCAAAAATTTACTATAGAAAAGGCAATCTCTGGCGCAATTAAAATTTGCGACAGTAAAAAATTATTTTTTGCAAAATTTACTGTAGAAAAGGCAATCCCTGGCGCAATTAAAACTTGCGACAGTAAAAAATTATTTTTTGAAAAATTTACTGTAGAAAAGGCAATCTCTGGCGTAATTAAAATTTGCGACAGTAAAAAATAATTTTTTGAAAAATTTACTGTAGAAAAGGCAATCCCTGGCGCAATTAAAATTTGCGACAGTAAAAAATTATTTTTTGAATAATTTACTATAGAAAAGGCAATCCCTGGCGGATTTAAAATTTGCGACAGTAAAAAATTAATTTTTGAAAAATTTACTATAGAAAAGGCAATACCTGGCGTAATTAAAATTTGCGACAGTAGAAAATTAATTTGTGAAAAATTTACTATAGAAAAGGCAATCCCTGGCGGATTTAAAATTTGCGACAGTAAAAAATTAAATTTTGAAAAATTTACTGTAGAAAAGGCAATCCCTGGCGCAATTAAAATTTGCGACAGTAAAAAATTATTTTTTGAAAAATTTACTATAGAAAAGGCAATCCCTGGCGTATTTAAAATTTGCGACAGTAAAAAATTATTTTTTGAAAAATTTACTATAGAAAAGGCAATCCCTGGCGTATTTAAAATTGGCGACAGTAAAAAATTATTTTTTGCAAAATTTACTATAGAAAAGGCAATCCCTGGCGCAATTAAAATTTGCGACAGTAAAAAATTATTTTTTGAAAAATTTACTGTAGAAAAGGCAATCCCTGGCGGATTTAAAATTTGCGACAGTAAAAAATTAATTTTTGAAAAATTTACTTTAGAAAAGGCAATCCCTGGCGCAATTAAAATTTGCGACAATAAAAAATTAGTTTTTGAATAATTTACTGTAGAAAAGGCCTGGCGCAATTAAAATTTGCGATAGTAAAAAATTATTTTTTGAATAATTTACTATAGAAAAGGCAAGCCCTGGCGCAATTAAAATTTGCGACAATAAAAAATTATTTTTCGAAAAATTTACTATAGAAAAGGCAATCCCTGGCGTATTTAAAATTTGCGACAATAAAAAATTAATTCGTGCAAAAATTTACTATAGAAAAGGCAATCCCTGGCGCAATTAAAATTTGCGACAGTAAAAAATTATTTTTTGCAAAATTTACTGTAGAAAAGGCAATCCTTGGCGCAATTAAAACTTGCGACAGTAAAAAATTATTTTTTGCAAAATTTACTATAGAAAAGGCAATCCCTGGCGCCATTAAAATTTGCGACAGTAAAAAATTATTTTTTGAAAAATTTACTGTAGAAAAGGCAATCCCTGGCGGATTTAAAATTTGCGACAATAAAAAATTAATTTTTGAAAAATTTACTTTAGAAAAGGCAATCCCTGGCGCAATTAAAATTTGCGACAGTAAAAAATTAGTTTTTGAATAATTTACTGTAGAAAAGGCCTGGCGCAATTAAAATTTGCGATAGTAAAAAATTATTTTTTGAATAATTTACTATAGAAAAGGAAATCCCTGGCGCAATTAAAATTTGCGACAGTAAAAAATTATTTTTCGAAAAATTTACTATAGAAAAGGCAATCCCTGGCGTATTTAAAATTTGCGACAATAAAAAATTAATTCGTGCAAAAATTTACTATAGAAAAGGCTATCCCTGGCGCAATTAAAATTTGCGACAGTAAGAAATTATTTTTTGCAAAATTTACTGTAGAAAAGGCAATCCCTGGCGCAATTAAAACTTGCGACAGTAAAAAATTATTTTTTGAAAAATTTACGGTAGAAAAGGCAATCCCTGGCGCAATTAAAATTTGCGACAGTAAAAAATTATTTTTTGAAAAATTTACTGTAGAAAAGGCAATCCCTGGCGCAATTAAAATTTGCGACAGTAAAAAATTATTTTTTGAATAATTTACTATAGAAAAGGCAATCCCTGGCGGATTTAAAATTTGCGACAGTAAAAAATTAATTTTTGAAAAATTTACTATAGAAAAGGCAATACTTGGCGTAATTAAAATTTGCGACAGTAGAAAATTAATTTGTGAAAAATTTACTATAGAAAAGGCAATCCCTGGCGGATTTAAAATTTGCGACAGTAAAAAATTAAATTTTGAAAAATTTACTGTAGAAAAGGCAATCCCTGGCGCAATTAAAATTTGCGACAGTAAAAAATTATTTTTTGAAAAATTTACTATAGAAAAGGCAATCCCTGGTGTATTTAAAATTTGCGACAGTAAAAAATTATTTTTTGAAAAATTTACTATAGAAAAGGCAATCCTTGGCGTAACTAAAATTTGCGACAATAAAAAATTATTTTTTGAATAATTTACTATAGAAAAGGCAATCCCTGGCGCAATTAAAATTTGCGACAGTAAAAAATTAAATTTTGAAGAATTTACTGTAGAAAAGGCAACCCCTGGCGTATTTAAAATTTGCGACAGTAAAAAATTAATTCGTGCAAAAATTTACTATAGAAAAGGCAATCCCTGGCGCAATTAAAATTTGCGACAGTAAAAAATTATTTTTTGAAAAATTTACTGTAGAAAAGGCAATCCCTGGCGCAATTAAAATTTGCGACAGTAAAAAATTATTTTTTGAAAAATTTACTGTAGAAAAGGCAATCCCTGGCGGATTTAAAATTTGCGACAGTAAAATTTACTATAGAAAAGGCAATACCTGGCGTAATTAAAATTTGCGACAGTAGAAAATTAACTTGTGAAAAATTTACTATAGAAAAGGCAATCCCTGGCGGATTTAAAATTTGCGACAGTAAAAAATTAAATTTTGAAAAATTTACTGTAGAAAAGGCAATCCCTGGCGCAATTAAAATTTGCGACAGTAAAAAATTATTTTTTGAAAAATTTACTATAGAAAAGGCAATCCCTGGCGTATTTAAAATTTGCGACAGTAAAAAATTATTTTTTGAAAAATTTACTATAGAAAAGGCAATCCTTGGCGTAATTAAAATTTGCGACAGTAAAAAATTATTTTTTGAATAATTTACTATAGAAAAGGCAATCCCTGGCCTATTTAAAATTTGCGACAGTAAAAAATTAATTTTTGAAAAATTTACTGTAGAAAAGGCAATCCCTGGTGTAATTAAAATTTGCGACAGTAAAAAATTAATTTGTGAAAAATTTACTATAGAAAAGGCAATCCCTGGCGCAATTAAAATTTGCGACAGTAAAAACTTATTTTTTGCAAAATACTATAGAAAAGGCAATCCCTGGCGCAATTAAAATTTGCGACAGTAAAAAATTATTTTTTGAAAAATTTACTGTAGAAAAGGCAATCCCTGGCGTAGTTAAAATTTGCGACAGTAAAAAATTATTTTTTGAAAAATTTACTGTACAAAAGTCAATCCCTGGCGCAATTAAAATTTGCGACAGTAAAAAATTATTTTTTGAAAAATTTACTATAGAAAAGGCAATCCCTGGCGCAATTAAAATTTGCGACAGTAAAAAATTATTTTTTGAATAATTTACTATAGAAAAGGCAATCCCTGGCGGATTTAAAATTTGCGACAGTAAAAAATTAATTTTTGAAAAATTTACTATAGAAAAGGCAATCCCTGGCGGATTTAAAATTTGCGACAGTAAAAAATTAATTTGTGAAAAATTTACTATAGAAAAGGCAATCCCTGGCGTATTTAAAATTTGCGACAGTAAAAAATTACTTTGTGCAAAAATTTACTATAGAAAAGGCAATCCCTGGCGCAATTAAAATTTGCGACAGTAAAAAATTATTTTTTGCAAAATTTACTGTAGAAAAGGCAATCCCTGGCGCAATTAAAACTTGCGACAGTAAAAAATTATTTTTTGAAAAATTTGCTGTAGAAAAGGCAATCCCTGGCGCAATTAAAATTTGCGACAGTAAAAAATAATTTTTTGAAAAATTTACTGTAGAAAAGGCAATCCCTGGCGCAATTAAAATTTGCGACAGTAAAAAATTATTTTTTGAATAATTTCCTATAGAAAAGGCAATCCCTGGCGGATTTAAAATTTGCGACAGTAAAAAATTAATTTTTGAAAAATTTACTATAGAAAAGGCAATACCTGGCGTAATTAAAATTTGCGACAGTAGAAAATTAATTTGTGAAAAATTTACTATAGAAAAGGCAATCCCTGGCGGATTTAAAATTTGCGACAGTAAAAAATTAAATTTTGAAAAATTTACTGTAGAAAAGGCAATCCCTGGCGCAATTAAAATTTGCGACAGTAAAAAATTATTTTTTGAAAAATTTACTATAGAAAAGGCAATCCCTGGCGTATTTAAAATTTGCGACAGTAAAAAATTATTTTTTGAAAAATTTACTATAGAAAAGGCAATCCCTGGCGTAATTAAAATTTGCGACAGTAAAAAATTATTCTTTGAAAAATTTACTGTAGAATAGGCAATCCCTGGCGTAATTAAAATTTGCGACAGTAAAAAATCAGTTTTTGAAAAATTTACTGTAGAAAAGGCAATCCCTGGCGCAATTAAAATTTTCGACAGTAAAAAATTATTTTTTGAAAAATTTACTGTAGAAAAGGCAATCCCTGGCGTAATTAAAATTTGCGACAGTAAAAAATTATTTTTTGAAAAATTTACTATAGAAAAGGCAATCCCTGGTGTATTTAAAATTTGCGACAGTAAAAAATTATTTTTTGAAAAATTTACTATAGAAAAGGCAATCCTTGGCGTAACTAAAATTTGCGACAGTAAAAAATTATTTTTTGAATAATTTACTATAGAAAAGGCAATCCCTGGCGCAATTAAAATTTGCGACAGTAAAAAACTAAATTTTGAAGAATTTACTGTAGAAAAGGCAATCCCTGGCGTATTTAAAATTTGCGACAGTAAAAAATTAATTCGTGCAAAAATTTACTATAGAAAAGGCAATCCCTGGCGCAATTAAAATTTGCGACAGTAAAAAATTATTTTTTTGCAAAATTTACTGTAGAAAAGGCAATCCCTGGCGCAATTAAAATTTGCGACAGTAAAAAATTATTTTTTGAAAAATTTACTGTAGAAAAGGCAATCCCTGGCGCAATTAAAATTTGCGACAGTAAAAAATTATTTTTTGAAAAATTTACTGTAGAAAAGGCAATCCCTGGCGCAATTAAAATTTGCGACAGTAAAAAATTATTTTTTGAATAATTTACTATAGAAAAGGCAATCCCTGGCGGATTTAAAATTTGCGACAGTAAAAAATTAATTTTTGAAAAATTTACTATAGAAAAGGCAATACCTGGCGTAATTAAAATTTGCGACAGTAGAAAATTAACTTGTTAAAAATTTACTATAGAAAAGGCAATCCCTGGCGGATTTAAAATTTGCGACAGTAAAAAATTAAATTTTGAAAAATTTACTGTAGAAAAGGCAATCCCTGGCGCAATTAAAATTTGCGACAGTAAAAAATTATTTTTTGAAAAATTTACTATAGAAAAGGCAATCCCTGGCGTATTTAAAATTTGCGACAGTAAAAAATTATTTTTTGAAAAATTTACTATAGAAAAGGCAATCCTTGGCGTAATTAAAATTTGCGACAGTAAAAAATTATTTTTTGAATAATTTACTATAGAAAAGGCAATCCCTGGCCTATTTAAAATTTGCGACAGTAAAAAATTAATTTTTGAAAAATTTACTGTAGAAAAGGCAATCCCTGGTGTAATTAAAATTTGCGACAGTAAAAAATTAATTTGTGAAAAATTTACTATAGAAAAGGCAATCCCTGGCGCAATTAAAATTTGCGACAGTAAAAACTTATTTTTTGCAAAATACTATAGAAAAGGCAATCCCTGGCGCAATTAAAATTTGCGACAGTAAAAAATTATTTTTTTGAAAAATTTACTGTAGAAAAGGCAATCCCTGGCGTAGTTAAAATTTGCGACAGTAAAAAATTATTTTTGAAAAATTTACTGTACAAAAGTCAATCCCTGGCGCAATTAAAATTTGCGACAGTAAAAAATTATTTTTTGAAAAATTTACTATAGAAAAGGCAATCCTTGGCGTATTTAAAATTTGCGACAGTAAAAAATTATTTTTTGAATAATTTACTATAGAAAAGGCAATCCCTGGCGCAATTAAAATTTGCGACAGTAAAAAATTATTTTTTGCAAAATTTACTGTAGACAAGGCAATCCCTGGCGCAATTAAAACTTGCGACAGTAAAAAATTATTTTTTGAAAAATTTACTGTAGAAAAGGCAATCCCTGGCGCAATTAAAATTTGCGACAGTAAAAAATAATTTTTTGAAAAATTTACTGTAGAAAAGGCAATCCCTGGCGCAATTAAAATTTGCGACAGTAAAAAATTATTTTTTGAATAATTTACTATAGAAAAGGCAATCCCTGGCGGATTTAAAATTTGCGACAGTAAAAAATTAATTTTTGAAAAATTTACTATAGAAAAGGCAATACCTGGCGTAATTAAAATTTGCGACAGTAGAAAATTAATTTGTGAAAAATTTACTATAGAAAAGGCAATCCCTGGCGGATTTAAAATTTGCGACAGTAAAAAATTAAATTTTGAAAAATTTACTGTAGAAAAGGCAATCCCTGGCGCAATTAAAATTTGCGACAGTAAAAAATTATTTTTTGAAAAATTTACTATAGAAAAGGCAATCCCTGGCGTATTTAAAATTTGCGACAGTAAAAAATTATTTTTTGAAAAATTTACTATAGAAAAGGCAATCCCTGGCGTAATTAAAATTTGCGACAGTAAAAAATTATTCTTTGAAAAATTTACTGTAGAATAGGCAATCCCTGGCGTAATTAAAATTTGCGACAGTAAAAAATCAGTTTTTGAAAAATTTACTGTAGAAAAGGCAATCCCTGGCGCAATTAAAATTTTCGACATTAAAAAAATATTTTTTGAAAAATTTACTGTAGAAAAGGCAATCCCTGGCGTAATTAAAATTTGCGACAGTAAAAAATTAATTTGTGAAAAATTTACTATAGAAAAGGCAATCCCTGGCGTAATTAAAATTTTCGACAGTAAAAAATTATTTTTTGAAAAATTTACTGTAGAAAAGGCAATCCCTGGCGCAATTAAAATTTGCGACAGTAAAAAATTGTTTTTTGCAAAATTTACTATAGAAAAGGCAATCCCTGGCGCAATTAAAATTTGCGACAGTAAAAAATTATTTTTTGAAAAATTTACTGTAGAAAAGGCAATCCCTGGCGTAATTAAAATTTGCGACAGTAAAAAATTAATTTGTGAAAAATTTACTATAGAAAAGGCAATCCCTGGCGTAATTAAAATTTTCGACAGTAAAAAATTATTTTTTGAAAAATTTACTGTAGAAAAGGCAATCCCTGGCGCAATTAAAATTTGCGATAGTAACAAATTATTTTTTGCAAAATTTACTATAGAAAAGGCAATGCCTGGCGCAATTAATATTTGCGACAGTAAAAAATTATTTTTTGAAAAATTTACTGTAGAAAAGGCAATCCCTGGCGGATTTAAAATTTGCGACAGTAAAAAATTAATTTTTGAAAAATTTACTTTAGAAAAGGCAATCCCTGGCGCAATTAAAATTTGCGACAGTAAAAAATTAGTTTTTGAATAATTTACTGTAGAAAAGGCCTGGCGCAATTAAAATTTGCGACAGTAAAACATTATTTTTTGAATAATTTACTATAGAAAAGGCAATCCCTGGCGCAATTAAAATTTGCGACAGTAAAAAATTATTTTTTGAAAAATTTACTATAGAAAAGGCAATCTCTGGCGTAATTAAAATTTGCGACAGTAAAAAATTAATTTGTGAAAAATTTATTATAGAAAAGGCAATCCCTGGCGTAATTAAAATTTTCGACAGTAAAAAATTATTTTTTGAAAAATTTACTGTAGAAAAGGCAATCCCTGGCGCAATTAAAATTTGCGACAGTAAAAAATTATTTTTTGCAAAATTTACTATAGAAAAGGCAATCCCTGGCGCAATTAAAATTTGCGACAGTAGAAAATTATTTTTTGAATAATTTACTGTAGAAAAGGCAATCCCTGGCGCAATTAAAATTTGCGACAGTAAAAAATTAGTTTTTGAAAAATTTACTATAGAAAGGCAATCCCTGGCGGATTTAAAATTTGCGACAGTAAAAAATTAATTTGTGAAAAATTTACTATAGAAACAGCAATCCCTGGCGTATTTAAAATTTGCGACAGTAAAAAATTAATTCGTGCAAAAATTTATTATAGAAAAGGCAATCCTTGGCGCAATTAAAATTTGCGACAGTAAAAAATTAAATTTTGAAAAATTTACTGTAGAAAAGGCAATTCCTGGCGTATTTAAAATTTGCGACAGTAAAAAATTAATTCGTGCAAAAATTTACTATAGAAAAGGCAATCCCTGGCGCAATTAAAATTTGCGACAGTAAAAAATTAATTTTTGAAAAATTTACTATAGAAAAGGCAATACCTGGCGTAATTAAAATTTGCGACAGTAGAAAATTAACTTGTGAAAAATTTACTATAGAAAAGGCAATCCCTGGCGGATTTAAAATTTGCGACAGTAAAAATTAAATTTTGAAAAATTTACTGTAGAAAAGGCAATCCCTGGCGCAATTAAAATTTGCGACAGTAAAAAAATATTTTTGGAAAAATTTACTATAGAAAAGGCAATCCCTGGCGTATTTAAAATTTGCGACAGTAAAAAATTATTTTTTGAAAAATTTACTATGGAAAAGGCAATCCATGGCGTAATTAAAATTTGCGACAGTAAAAAATTATTTTTTGAATAATTTACTATAGAAAAGGCAATCCCTGGCGCAATTAAAATTTGCGGCAGAAAAAAATTATTTTTTGAAAAATTTACTGTAGAAAAGGCAATCCCTGGCGTAATTAAAATTTGCGACAGTAAAAAATTAATTTGTGAAAAATTTACTATAGAAAAGGCAATCCCTGGCACAATTAAAATTTGCGACAGTAAAAACTTATTTTTTGCAAAATACTATAGAAAAGGCAATCCATGGCGCAATTAAAATTTGCGAGAGTAAAAAATTATTTTTTGAAAAATTTACTGTAGAAAAGGCAATCCCTGGCGTAGTTAAAATTTGCGACAGTAAAAAATTATTTTTTGAAAAATTTTGTGTAGAAAAGGCAATCCCTGGCGCAATTAAAATTTGCGACAGTAAAAAATTATTTTTTGAAAAATTTACTGTAGAAAAGGCAATCCCTGCCGCAATTAAAATTTGCGACAGTAAAAAATTATTTTTTAAATAATTTACTATAGAAAAGGCAATCCCTGGCGGATTTAAAATTTGCGACAGTAAAAGAATTAATTTTTGAAAAATTTACTATAGAAAAGGCAATCCCTGGCGGATTTAAAACTTGCGACAGTAAAAAATTAATTTGTGAAAAATTTACTATAGAAAAGGCAATCCCTGGCGTATTTAAAATTTGCGACAGTAAAAAATTAATTTGTGCAAAAATTTACTATAGAAAAGGCAATCCCTGGCGCAATTAAAATTTGCGACAGTAAAAAATTATTTTTTGCAAAATTTACTGTAGAAAAGGCAATCCCTGGCGCAATTAAAACTTGCGACAGTAAAAAATTATTTTTGAAAAATTTACTGTAGAAAAGGCAATCCCTGGCGCAATTAAAATTTGCGACAGTAAAAAATAATTTTTTGAAAAATTTACTGTATAAAAGGCAATCCCTGGCGCAATTAAAATTTGCGACAGTAAAAAATTATTTTTTGAATAATTTACTATAGAAAAGGCAATCCCTGGCGGATTTAAAATTTGCGACAGTAAAAAATTAATTTTTGAAAAATTTACTATAGAAAAGGCAATACCTGGCGTAATTAAAATTTGCGACAGTAGAAAATAAATTTGTGAAAAATTTACTATAGAAAAGGCAATCCCTGGCGGATTTAAAATTTGCGACAGTAAAAAATTAAATTTTGAAAATTTACTGTAGAAAAGGCAATCCCTGGCGCAATTAAAATTTGCGACAGTAAAAAATTATTTTTTGAAAAATTTACTATAGAAAAGGCAATCCCTGGCGCATTTAAAATTTGCGACAGTAAAAAATTATTTTTTGAAAAATTTACTATAGAAAAGGCAATCCCTGGCGTAATTAAAATTTGCGACAGTAAAAAATTATTTTTGAAAAATTTACTATAGAAAAGGCAATCCCTGGCGCAATTAAAATTTGCGACAGTAAAAAATCAATTTTGAAAAATTTACTATAGAAAAGGCAATCCCTGTCGCAATTAAAATTTGCGACAATAAAAAATTATTTTTTGCAAAATACTATAGAAAAGGCAATCCCTGGCGCAATTAAAATTTGCGACAGTAAAAAATTATTTTTTGAAAAATTTACTGTAGAAAAGGCAAATCCCTGGCGTAATTAAAATTTGCGACAGTAAAAAATTAGTTTTTGAAAAATTTACTGTAGAAAAGGCAATCCCTGGCGCAATTAAAATTTGCGACAGTAAAAAATTATTTTTTGAAAAATTTACTGTAGAAAAGGCAATCCCTGGCGTAATTAAAATTTGCGACAGTAAAAAATTAATTTGTGAAAAATTTACTATAGAAAAGGCAATCCCTGGCGTAATTAAAATTTTCGACAGTTAAAAATTATTTTTTGAAAAATTTACTGTAGAAAAGGCAATCCCTGGCGCAATTAAAATTTGCGACAGTAAAAAATTATTTTTTGCAAAATTTACTATAGAAAAGGCAATCCCTGGCGCAATTAAAATTTGCGACAGTAAAAAATTATTTTTTGAAAAATTTACTGTAGAAAAGGCAATCCCTGGCGGATTTAAAATTTGCGACAGTAAAAAATTAATTTTTGAAAAATTTACTGTAGAAAAGGCAATCCCTGGCGCAATTAAAATTTGCGACAGTAAAAAATTATTTTTTGAAAAATTTACTGTAGAAAAGGCAATCCCTGGCGTAATTAGAATTTGCGACAGTAAAAAATTAATTTGTGAAAAATTTACTATAGAAAAGGCAATCCCTGGCGTAATTAAAATTTTCGACAGTAAAAAAATTATTTTTTGAAAAATTTACTGTAGAAAAGTCAATCCCTGGCGCAATTAAAATTTGCGACAGTAAAAAATTATTTTTTGCAAAATTTACTATAGAAAAGGCAATTCCTGGCGTAATTAAAATTTTCGACAGTAAAAAATTATTTTTTGAAAAATTTACTGTAGAAAGGCAATCCCTGGCGCAATTAAAATTTGTGACAGTAAAAAATTATTTGTTGCAAAATTTACTATAGAAAAGGCAATCCCTGGCGCAATTAAAATTTGCGACAGTAAAAAATTATTTTTTGAAAAATTTACTGTAGAAAAGGCAATCCCTGGCGGATTTAAAATTTGCGACAGTAAAAAATTAATTTTTGAAAAATTTACTATAGAAGAGGCAATCCCTGGCGGATTTAAAATTTGCGACAGTAAAAAATTAATTTGTGAAAAATTTAATATAGAAAAGGCAATCCCTGGCGTATTTAAAATTTGCGACAGCAAAAAATTAATTCGTGCAAAAATTTACTATAGAAAAGGCAATCCCTGGCGCAATTAAAATTTGCGACAGTAAAAAATTATTTTTTGCAAAATTTACTGTAGAAAATGCAATCCCTGGCGCAATTAAAACTTGCGACAGTAAAAAATTATTTTTTGAAAAATTTACTGTAGAAAAGGCAATCCCTGGCGCAATTAAAATTTGCGACAGTAAAAAATTATTTTTTGAAAAATTTACTGTAGAAAAGGCAATCCCTGGCGCAATTAAAATTTGCGACAGTAAAAAATTATTTTTTGAATAATTTACTATAGAAAAGGCAATCCCTGGCGGATTTAAAATTTGCGACAGTAAAAAATTAATTTTTGAAAAATTTAATATAGAAAAGGCAATACCTGGCGTAATTAAAATTTGCGACAGTAGAAAATTAATTTGAGAAAAATTTACTACAGAAAAGGCAATACCTGGCGGATTTAAAATTTGCTACAGTAAAAAATTAAATTTTGAAAAATTTACTGTAGAAAAGGCAATCCCTGGCGCAATTAAAATTTGCGACAGTAAAAAATTATTTTTTGAAAAATTTACTATAGAAAAGGCAATCCCTGGCGTATTTAAAATATGCGACAATAAAAAATTATTTTTTGAAAAATTTACTATAGAAAAGGCAATCCTTGGCGTAATTAAAATTTGCGACAGTAAAAAATTATTTTTTGAATAATTTACTATAGAAAAGGCAATCCCTGGCGCAATTAAAATTTGCGACAGAAAAAAATTATTTTTTGAAAAATTTACTGTAGAAAAGGCAATACCTGGCGTAATTAAAATTTGCGACAGTAAGAAATTAATTTGTGAAAAATTTACTATAGAAAAGGCAATCCCTGGCGCAATTAAAATTTGCGACAGTAAAAACTTATTTTTTGCAAAATACTATAGAAAAGGCAATCCCTGGCGCAATTAAAATTTGCGACAGTAAAAAATTATTTTTTGAAAAATTTACTGTAGAAAAGGCAATCCCTGGCGTAATTAAAATTTGCGACAGTAAAAAATTATTTTTTGAAAAATTTACTGTAGAAAAGGCAATCCCTGGCGCAATTAAAATTTGCGACAGTAAAAAATTATTTTTTGAAAAATTTACTGTAGAAAAGGCAATCCCTGGCGCAATTAAAATTTGCGACAGTAAAAAATTATTTTTTGAATAATTTACTATAGAAAAGGCAATCCCTGGCGGATTTAAAATTTGCGACAGTAAAAAATTAATTTTTGAAAAATTTACTATAGGAAAGGCAATCCCTGGCGGATTTAAAATTTGCGACAGTAAAAAATTAATTTGTGAAAAATTTACTATAGAAAAGGCAATCCCTGGCGTATTTAAAATTTGCGACAGTAAAAAATTAATTTGTGCAAAAATTTACTATAGAAAAGGCAATCCCAGGCGCAATTAAAATTTGCGACAGTAAAAAATTAATTTTTGAAAAATTTACTATAGAAAAGGCAATCCCTGGCATATTTAAAATTTGCGACAGTAAAAAATTATTTTTTGAAAAATTTACTATAGAAAAGGCAATCCCTGGCGTAATTAAAATTTGCGACAGTAAAAAATTATTTTTTGAAAAATTTACTATAGAAACGGCAATCCCTGGCGCAATTAAAATTTGCGACAGTAAAAAATTAGTTTTTGAAAAATTTACTGTAGAAAAGGCAATACCTGGCGTAATTAAAATTTGCGACAGTAAGAAATTAATTTGTGAAAAATTTACTATAGAAAAGGCAATCCCTGGCGCAATTAAAATTTGCGACAGTAAAAACTTATTTTTTGCAAAATACTATAGAAAACGCAATCCCTGGCGCAATTAAAATTTGCGACAGTAAAAAATTATTTTTTGAAAAATTTACTGTAGAAAAGGCAATCCCTGGCGTAATTAAAATTTGCGACAGTAAAAAATTAATTTTTGAAAAATTTACTTTAGAAAAGGCAATCCCTGGCCCAATTAAAATTTGCGACAGTAAATAATTAGTTTTTGAATAATTTACTGTAGAAAAGGCCTGGCGCAATTAAAATTTGCGACAGTAAAAAATTATTTTTTGAATAATTTACTATAGAAAAGGCAATCCCTGGCGCAATTAAAATTTGCGACAGTAAAAAATTAGTTTTTGAAAAATTTACTATAGAAAAGGCAATCCCTGGCGGATTTAAAATTTGCGACAGTAAAAAATTAATTTGTGAAAAATTTACTATAGAAAAGGCAATCCCTGGCGTATTTAAAATTTGCGACAGTAAAAAATTAATTCGTGCAAAAATTTACTATAGAAAAGGCAATCCCTGGCGCAATTAAAATTTGCGACAGTAAAAAATTATTTTTTGCAAAATTTACTGTAGAAAAGGCAATCCCTGGCGCAATTAAAACTTGCGACAGTAAAAAATTATTTTTTGAAAAATTTACTGTAGAAAAGGCAATCCCTGGCGCAATTAAAATTTGCGACAGTAAAAAATTATTTTTTGAAAAATTTACTGTAGAAAAGGCAATCCCTGGCGCAATTAAAATTTGCGACAGTAAAAAATAATTTTTTGAATAATTTACTATACAAAAGGCAATCCCTGGCGGATTTAAAATTTGCGACAGTAAAAAATTAATTTTTGAAAAATTTACTATAGAAAAGGCAATACCTGGCGTAATTGAAATTTGCGACAGTAGAAAATTAATTTGTGAAAAATTTACTATAGAAAAGGCAATCCCTGGCGGATTTAAAATTTGCGACAGTAAAAAATTAAATTTTGAAAAATTTACTGTAGAAAAGGCAATCCCTGGCGCAATTAAAATTTGCGACAGTAAAAAATTAATTTTTGAAAAATTTACTATAGAAAAGGTAATCCCTGGCGCAATTAAAATTTGCGACAGTAAAAACTTATTTTTTGCAAAATACTATAGAAAAGGCAATCCCTGGCGCAATTAAAATTTGCGACAGTAAAAAATTATTTTTTGAAAAATTTACTGTAGAAAAGGCAATCCCTGGCGTAATTAAAATTTGCGACAGTAAAAAAATTAGTTTTTGAAAAATTTACTGTAGAAAAGGCAATCCCTGGCGCAGTTAAAATTTGCGACAGTAAAAATTATTTTGTGAAAAATTTACTGTAGAAAAGGCAATCCCTGGCGTTATTAAAATTTGCTACAGTAAAAAATTATTTTTTGAAAAATTTACTGTAGAAAAGGCAATCCCTGGCGCAGTTAAAATTTGCGAGAGTAAAAAATTATTTTTTGAAAAATTTACTGTAGAAAAGGCAATCCCTGGCGCAATTAAAATTTGCAACAGTAAAAAATTATTTTTTGAATAATTTACTATAGAAAAGGCAATCTCTGGCGCAGTTAAAATTTGCGACAGTAAAAAATTAATTTGTGAAAAATTTACTATAGAAAAGGCAATCCCTGGCGCAATTAAAATTTGCGACAGTAAAAAATTATTTTTTGAATAATTTACTATAGAAAAGGCAATCCCGTAATTAAAATTTTCGACAGTAAAAAATTATTTTTTGAAAAATTTACTGTAGAAAAGGCAATCCCTGGCGCAGTTAAAATTTGCGACTGTGAAAATTATTTTTTGCAAAATTTACTATAGAAAAGGCAATCCCTGATGCAATTAAAATTTGCGACAGTAGAAAATTATTTTTTGAATAATTTACTGTAGAAAATGCAATCCCTGGGCGCAATTAAAATTTGCGACAGTAAAAAATAGTTTTTGAAAAATTTGCTATAGAAAAGGCAATCCTTGGCGGATTTAAAATTTGCGACAGTAAAAAATTAATTTGTGAAAAATTTACTCTAGAAAAGGGCAATCCCTGGCGTATTTAAAATTTGCGACAGTAAAAAATTAATTTGTGAAAAATTTACTATAGAAAAGGCAATCCCTGGCGCAATTAAAATTTGCGACAGTAAAAAATTATTTTTTGCAAAATTTACTGTAGAAAAGGCAATCCCTTGCGCAATTAAAACTTGCGACAGTAAAAAATTATTTTTTGAAAAATTTACTGTAGAAAAGGCAATCCCTGGCGCAATTAAAATTTGCGACAGTAAAAAATTATTTTTTGAAAAATTTACTGTAGAAAAGGCAATCCCTGGCCGCAATTAAAATTTGCGACAGTAAAAAATTAATTTGTGAAAAATTTACTATAGAAAAGACAATCCCTGTGCAATTAAAATGTGCGACAGTAAAAAAATTATTTTTTGAATAATTTACTATAGAAAAGGCAATCCCTGGCGGATTTAAAATTTGCGACAGTAAAAAATTATTTTTTACAAAATTTACTGTAGAAAAGGCAATCCCTGGCGTAATTAAAATTTGCGACAGTAAAAAATTATTTTTTGAATAATTTACTTTAGAAAAGGCAATTCCTGGCGGATTTAAAATTTGCGACAGTAAAAAATTAATTTGTGAAAAATTTACTATAGAAAAGGTAATCCATGGCGCAATTAAAACTTGCGACAGTAAAAAATTAATTTTGAAAAATTTACTATAGAAATGGCAATCCCTGGCGGATTTAAAATTTCTGACAGTAAAAAATTAATTTTTGAAAAATTTACTATAGAAAAGGCAATCCCTGACGCAGTTAAAATTTGCGACATTAAAAAATTATTTTTTGAATAATTTACTATAGGAAAGGCAATCCCTGGCGCAATTAAAATTTGCGACAGTAAAAAATTATTTTTTGAATAATTTACTATAGAATAGGCAATCCCTGGCGGATTTAAAATTTTCGACAGTAAAAAATTAATTTTTGAAAAACTTACTATAAAAAAAGTCAATCCCTGGCGCAGTTAAAATTTGCGACATTAAAAAATTATTTTTTGAATAATTTACTATAGAAGAGGCAATCCCTGGCGCAATTAAAATTTGCGACAGTAAAAAATTATTTTTTGATTAATTTACTATAGAAAAGGCAATCCTTGGCGTATTTAAAATTTGCGACAGTAAAAAATTAATTTTTGAAAAATTTAGTATAGAAAAGGCAATCCCTGGTTCAATTAAAATTTGCGACAGTAATAAATTATTTTTTGAATAATTTACTATAGAAAAGGCAATCCCTGGCTCAATTAAAATTTGCGACAGTAAAAAATTATTTTTTGAATAATTTACTATAGAAAAGGCAATCCCAGGCGTAATTAAAATTTGCGACAATAAAAAATTATTTTTTGAAAAATTTACTGTAGAAAAGGCAATCCCTGGCGCAATTAAAATTTGCGACAGTAAAAAATTAATTTTTGAATAATTTACTATAGAAAAGGAAATCCCTGGCGTAATTAAAATTTGCGACAGTAAAAAATTATTTTTTGAAAAATTTACTATAGAAAAAGCAATCCCTGGCGCAATTAAAATTTGCGACAGTAAAAAATTTACTATAGAAAAGGCAATCCCTGGCGTAATTAAAATTTGCGACTGTAAAAAATTATTTTTTGAATAATTTACTGTAGAAAAGGCAATCCCTGGAGAAATTAAAATTTGCGACAATAAAAAATTATTTTTTTTGTAAAATTTACTGTAGAAAAGGCAATCCGTGGCGTATTTAAAATTTGCGACAGTAAAAAAATAATTTTTGAATAATTTACTGCAGAAAAGGCAATCCCTGGCGCAATTAAAATTTGCGACAGTAAAAAATTATTTTTTGTAAAATTTACTGTAGAAAAGGCAATCCCTGGCGCAATTAAAATTTGCGACAGTAAAAAATTATTTTTTGAAAAATTTACTGTAGAAAAGGCAATCCCTGGCGCAATTAAAATTTGCGACAGTAAAAAATTATTTTTTGAATAATTTACTATAGAAAAGGCAATCCCTGGCGGATTTAAAATTTGCGACAGTAAAAAATTAATTTTTGAAAAATTTACTATAGGAAAGGCAATCCCTGGCGGATTTAAAATTTGCGACAGTAAAAAATTAATTTGTGAAAAATTTACTATAGAAAAGGCAATCCCTGGCGTATTTAAAATTTGCGACAGTAAAAAATTAATTTGTGCAAAAATTTACTATAGAAAAGGCAATCCCTGGCGCAATTAAAATTTGCGACAGTAAAAAATTAATTTTTGAAAAATTTACTATAGAAAAGGCAATCCCTGGCATATTTAAAATTTGCGACAGTAAAAAATTATTTTTTGAAAAATTTACTATAGAAAAGGCAATCCCTGGCGTAATTAAAATTTGCGACAGTAAAAAATTATTTTTTGAAAAATTTACTATAGAAACGGCAATCCCTGGCGCAATTAAAATTTGCGACAGTAAAAAATTAGTTTTTGAAAAATTTACTGTAGAAAAGGCAATACCTGGCGTAATTAAAATTTGCGACAGTAAGAAATTAATTTGTGAAAAATTTACTATAGAAAAGGCAATCCCTGGCGCAATTAAAATTTGCGACAGTAAAAACTTATTTTTTGCAAAATACTATAGAAAAGGCAATCCCTGGCGCAATTAAAATTTGCGACAGTAAAAAATTATTTTTTGAAAAATTTACTGTAGAAAAGGCAATCCCTGGCGTAATTAAAATTTGCGACAGTAAAAAATAATTTTTTGAAAAATTTACTGTAGAAAAGGCAATCCCTGGCGCAATTAAAATTTGCGACCGTAAAAAATTATTTTTTGAAAAATTTACTGTAGAAAAGGCAATCCCTGGCGCAATTAAAATTTGCGACAGTAAAAAATTATTTTTTGAATAATTTACTACAGAAAAGGCAATCCCTGGCGGATTTAAAATTTGCGACAGTAAAAAATTAATTTTTGAAAAATTTACTATAGGAAAGGCAATCCCTGGCGGATTTAAAATTTGCGACAGTAAAAAATTAATTTGTGAAAAATTTACTATAGAAAAGGCAATCCCTGGCGAATTTAAAATTTGCGACAGTAAAAAATTCATTTGTGCAAAAATTTACTATAGAAAAGGCAATCCCTGGCGCAATTAAAATTTGCGACAGTAAAAAATTAGTTTTTGAAAAATTTACTGTGGAAAAGGCAATCCCTGGCGCAATTAAAATTTGCGACAGTAAAAAATTATTTTTTGAAAAATTTACTGTAGAAAAGGCAATCCCTGACGTAATTAAAATTTGCGACAGTAAAAAATTAATTTGTGAAAAATTTACTATAGAAAAGGCAATCCCTGGCGTAATTAAAATTTTCGTCAGTAAAAAATTATTTTTTGAAAAATTTACTGTAGAAAAGGCAATCCCTGGCGCAATTAAAATTTGCGACAGTAAAAAATTATTTTTTGCAAAATTTACTATAGAAAAGTTAATCCCTGGCGCAATTAAAATTTGCGACAGTAAAAAATTATTTTTTGAAAAATTTACTGTAGAAAAGGCAATCCCTGGCGGATTTAAAATTTGCGACAGTAAAAAATTAATTTTTGAAAAATTTACTTTAGAAAAGGCAATCCCTGGCGCAATTAAAATTTGCGACAGTAAAAAATTAGTTTTTGAATAATTTACTGTAGAAAAGGCCTGGCGCAATTAAAATTTGCGACAGTAAAAAATTATTTTTTGAATAATTTACTATAGAAAAGGCAATCCCTGGCGCAATTAAAATTTGCGACAGTAAAAAATTATTTTTTGAAAAATTTACTGTAGAAAAGGCAATCTCTGGCGTAATTAAAATTTGCGACAGTAAAAAATTAATTTGTGAAAAATTTACTATAGAAAAGGCAATTCCTGGCGTAATTAAAATTTTCGACAGTAAAAAATTATTTTTTGAAAAATTTACTGTAGAAATGGCAATCCCTGGCGCAATTAAAATTTGCGACAGTAAAAAATTATTTTTTGCAAAATTTACTATAGAAAAGGCAATCCCTGGTGCAATTAAAATTTGCGACAGTAGAAAATTATTTTTTGAATAATTTACTGTAGAAAAGGCAATCTCTGGCGCAATTAAAATTTGCGACAGTAAAAAATTAGTTTTTGAAAAATTTACTATAGAAAAGGCAATCCCTGGCGGATTTAAAATTTGCGACAGTAAAAAATTAATTTGTGAAAAATTTACTATAGAAAAGGCAATCCCTGGCGTATTTAAAATTTGCGACAGTAAAAAATTAATTCGTGCAAAAATTTACTATAGAAAAGGCAATCCCTGGCGCAATTAAAATTTGCGACAGTAAAAAATTATTTTTTGCAAAATTTACTGTAGAAAAGGCAATCCCTGGCGCAATTAAAACTTGCGACAGTAAAAAATTATTTTTTGAAAAATTTACTGTAGAAAAGGCAATCCCTGGCGCAATTAAAATTTGCGACAGTAAAAAATTATTTTTTGAAAAATTTACTGTAGAAAAGGCAATCCCTGGCGCAATTAAAATTTGCGACAGTAAAAAATAATTTTTTGAATAATTTACTATACAAAAGGCAATCCCTGGCGGATTTAAAATTTGCGACAGTAAAAAATTAATTTTTGAAAAATTTACTATAGAAAAGGCAATACCTGGCGTAATTGAAATTTGCGACAGTAGAAAATTAATTTGTGAAAAATTTACTATAGAAAAGGCAATCCCTGGCGGATTTAAAATTTGCGACAGTAAAAAATTAAATTTTGAAAAATTTACTGTAGAAAAGGTAATCCCTGCGCAATTAAAATTTGCGACAGTAAAAACTTATTTTTTGCAAAATACTATAGAAAAGGCAATCCCTGGCGCAATTAAAATTTGCGACAGTAAAAAATTATTTTTTGAAAAATTTACTGTAGAAAAGGCAATCCCTGGCGCAGTTAAAATTTGCGAGAGTAAAAAATTATTTTTTGAAAAATTTACTGTAGAAAAGGCAATCCCTGGCGCAATTAAAATTTGCAACAGTAAAAAATTATTTTTTGAATAATTTACTATAGAAAAGGCAATCTCTGGCGCAGTTAAAATTTGCGACAGTAAAAAATTAATTTGTGAAAAATTTACTATAGAAAAGGCAATCCCTGGCGCAATTAAAATTTGCGACAGTAAAAAATTATTTTTTGAATAATTACTATAGAAAAGGCAATCCCGTAATTAAAATTTTCGACAGTAAAAAATTATTTTTTGAAAAATCTACTGTAGAAAAGGCAATCCCTGGCGCAGTTAAAATTTGCGACTGTGAAAAATTATTTTTGCAAAATTTACTATAGAAAAGGCAATCCCTGATGCAATTAAAATTTGCGACAGTAGAAAATTATTTTTTGAATAATTTACTGTAGAAAATGCAATCCCTGGCGCAATTAAAATTTGCGACAGTAAAAAAATAGTTTTTGAAAAATTTGCTATAGAAAAGGCAATCCTTGGCGGATTTAAAATTTGCGACAGTAAAAAATTAATTTGTGAAAAATTTACTCTAGAAAAGGCAATCCCTGGCGTATTTAAAATTTGCGACAGTGAAAATTAATTTGTGAAAAATTTACTATAGAAAAGGCAATCCCTGGCGCAATTAAAATTTGCGACAGTAAAAAATTATTTTTTGCAAAATTTACTGTAGAAAAGGCAATCCCTTGCGCAATTAAAACTTGCGACAGTAAAAAATTATTTTTTGAAAAATTTACTGTAGAAAAGGCAATCCCTGGCGCAATTAAAATTTGCGACAGTAAAAAATTATTTTTTGAAAAATTTACTGTAGAAAAGGCAATCCCTGGCGCAATTAAAATTTGCGACAGTAAAAAATTAATTTGTGAAAAATTTACTATAGAAAAGACAATCCCTGGCGCAATTAAAATGTGCGACAGTAAAAAATTATTTTTTGAATAATTTACTATAGAAAAGGCAATCCCTGGCGGATTTAAAATTTGCGACAGTAAAAAATTATTTTTTACAAAATTTACTGTAGAAAAGGCAATCCCTGGCGTAATTAAAATTTGCGACAGTAAAAAATTATTTTTTGAATAATTTACTTTAGAAAAGGCAATTCCTGGCGGATTTCAAATTTGCGACAGTAAAAAATTAATGTGTGAAAAATTTACTATAGAAAAGGTAATCCATGGCGCAATTAAAACTTGCGACAGTAAAAAATTAATTTTTGAAAAATTTACTATAGAAATGGCAATCCCTGGCGGATTTAAAATTTCTGACAGTAAAAAATTAATTTTTGAAAAATTTACTATAGAAAAGGCAATCCCTGACGCAGTTAAAATTTGCGACATTAAAAAATTATTTTTTGAATAATTTACTATAGGAAAGGCAATCCCTGGCGCAATTAAAATTTGCGACAGTAAAAAATTATTTTTTGAATAATTTACTATAGAATAGGCAATCCCTGGCGGATTTAAAATTTTCGACAGTAAAAAATTAATTTTTGAAAACTTACTATAAAAAAGTCAATCCCTGGCGCAGTTAAAATTTGCGACATTAAAAAATTATTTTTTGAATAATTTACTATAGAAGAGGCAATCCCTGGCGCAATTAAAATTTGCGACAGTAAAAAATTATTTTTTGATTAATTTACTATAGAAAAGGCAATCCTTGGCGTATTTAAAATTTGCGACAGTAAAAAATTAATTTTTGAAAAATTTACTATAGAAAAGGCAATCCCTGGTTCAATTAAAATTTGCGACAGTAATAAATTATTTTTTGAATAATTTACTATAGAAAAGGCAATCCCTGGCGCAATTAAAATTTGCGACAGTAAAAAATTATTTTTTGAATAATTTACTATAGAAAAGGCAATCCCAGGCGTAATTAAAATTTGCGACAATAAAAAATTATTTTTTGAAAAATTTACTGTAGAAAAGGCAATCCCTGGCGCAATTAAAATTTGCGACAGTAAAAAATTAATTTTTGAATAATTTACTATAGAAAAGGAAATCCCTGGCGTAATTAAAATTTGCGACAGTAAAAAATTATTTTTTGAAAAATTTACTATAGAAAAAGCAATCCCTGGCGCAATTAAAATTTGCGACAGTAAAAAATTTACTATAGAAAAGGCAATCCCTGGCGTAATTAAAATTGCGACTGTAAAAAATATTTTTTGAATAATTTACTGTAGAAAAGGCAATCCCTGGAGAAATTAAAATTTGCGACAATAAAAAATTATTTTTTTTGTAAAATTTACTGTAGAAAAGGCAATCCGTGGCGTATTTAAAATTTGCGACAGTAAAAAAATAATTTTTGAATAATTTACTGCAGAAAAGGCAATCCCTGGCGCAATTAAAATTTGCGACAGTAAAAAATTATTTTTTGTAAAATTTACTGTAGAAAAGGCAATCCCTGGCGCATTTAAAATTTGCGACAGTAAAAAATTAATTTTTGAAAAAAATTCTGTAGAAAATACAATACCTGGCGCAATTAAAATTTGCGACAGTAAAAAAATTTTTTTTGTAAAATTTACTGTAGAAAAAGGCAATCCCTGGGGCAATTAAAATTTGCGACAGTAAAAAAATTAATTTTTGAAAAATTTACTATAGAAAAGGCAATCCCTGGAGGACTTAAAATTTGCGACAGTAAAAAATTAATTTGTGAAAAATTTACTATAGAAAAGGCAATCCCTGGCGCAATTAAAATTTGCGACAGTAAAAAACTATTTTTTGAAAAATTTACTGTAGAAAAGGAAATCCCTGGCGCAATTAAAATTTGCGGCAGTAAAAAATTATTTTTTGCAAAATTTACTGTAGAAAAGGCAATCCCTGGCGCAATTAAAATTTGCGACAGTAAAAAATTAATTTGTGAAAAAATTTACTATAGAAAAGGCAATCCCTGGCGTATTTAAAATTTGCGACAGTAAAAAATTAATTTGTGAAAAAATTTACTATAGAAAAGGCAATCCCTGGCGTATTTAAAATTTGCGACAGTAAAAAATTAATTTTTGAAAAATTTACTATAGAAAAGGCAATCCCTGGCGCAATTAAAATTTGCGATAGTAAAAAATTATTTTTTGAATAATTTACTATGGAAAAGGCAATCCCTGGCGCAATTAAAATTTGCGACAGTAAAAAATTATTATTTGAAAAATTTACTGTAGAAAAGGCTATCCCTGGCGTAATTAAAATTTGCGACACTAAAAAATTAGTTTTTGAAAAAATTACTGTAGAAAAGGCAATCCCTGGCGTAATTAAAATTTGCGACAGTAAAAAATTAAATTGTGAAAAATTTACTGTAGAAAAGGCAATCCCTGGCGTAATTGAAATTTGCGACAGTAAAAAATTATTTTTTGAAAAACTTAATGTAGAAAAGGCAATCCCTGGCGCAATTAAAATTTGCGACAGTAAAAAATTATTTTTTGAAAAATTTACTGTAGAAAAGGTAATCCCTGGCGCAATTAAAATTTGCGACAGTAAAAAATTATTTTTTGAATAATTTACTATAGAAAAGGTAACCCTGGCGCAATTAAAATTTGCAACAGTAAAAAATTATTTTTTGAATAATTTACTATAGAAAAGGAAATCCCTGGCGTAATTAAAATTTGCGACAGTAAAAAATTATTTTTTAAAAAATTTACTATAGAAAAAGCAATCCCTGGCGCAATTAAAATTTGCGACAGTAAAAAATTTACTATAGAAAAGGCAATCCCTGGCGTAATTAAAATTTGCGACTGTAAAAAATTATTTTTTGAATAATTTACTGTAGAAAGGGCAATCCCTGGAGAAATTAAAATTTGCGACAATAAAAAATTATTTTTTTTGTAAAATTTACTGTAGAAAAGGCAATCCGTGGCGTATTTAAAATTTGCGACAGTAAAAAAATAATTTTTGAATAATTTACTGCAGAAAAGGCAATCCCTGGCGCAATTAAAATTTGCGACAGTAAAAAATTATTTTTTGTAAAATTTACTGTAGAAAAGGCAATCCCTGGCGCATTTAAAATTTGCGACAGTAAAAAATTAATTTTTGAAAAAATTTCTGTAGAAAATGCAATACCTGGCGCAATTAAAATTTGCGACAGTAAAAAAATTTTTTTTGTAAAATTTACTGTAGAAAAGGCAATCCCTGGGGCAATTAAAATTTGCGACAGTAAAAAATTAATTTTTGAAAAATTTACTATAGAAAAGGCAATCCCTGGAGGACTTAAAATTTGCGACAGTAAAAAATTAATTTGTGAAAAATTTACTATAGAAAAGGCAATCCCTGGCGCAATTAAAATTTGCGACAGTAAAAAACTATTTTTTGAAAAATTTACTGTAGAAAAGGAAATCCCTGGCGCAATTAAAATTTGCGGCAGTAAAAAATTATTTTTTGCAAAATTTACTGTAGAAAAGGCAATCCCTGGCGCAATTAAAATTTGCGACAGTAAAAAATTAATTTGTGAAAAAATTTACTATAGAAAAGGCAATCCCTGGTGCAATTAAAATTTGCGACAGTAATAAATTATTTTTTGAATAATTTACTATAGAAAAGGCAATCCCTGGCGCAATTAAAATTTGCGACAGTAAAAAATTATTTTTTGAATAATTTACTATAGAAAAGGCAATCCCAGGCGTAATTAAAATTTGCGACAATAAAAAATTATTTTTTGAAAAATTTACTGTAGAAAAGGCAATCCCTGGCGCAATTAAAATTTGCGACAGTAAAAAATTATTTTTTGAAAAATTTACTGTAGAAAAGGCAATCCCTGGCGCAATTAAAATTTGCGACAGTAAAAAATTAATTTTTGAATAATTTACTATAGAAAAGGAAATCCCTGGCGTAATTAAAATTTGCGACAGTAAAAAATTATTTTTTGAAAAATTTACTATAGAAAAAGCAATCCCTGGCGCAATTAAAATTTGCGACAGTAAAAAATTTACTATAGAAAAGGCAATCCCTGGCGTAATTAAAATTTGCGACTGTAAAAAAATATTTTTTGAAAAATTTACTGTAGAAAAGGCAATCCCTGGCGCAATTAAAATTTGCGACAGTAAAAAATTATTTCTTGAATAATTTATTATAGAATATGCAATCCCTGGCGGATTTAAAATTTTCGACAGTAAAAAATTAATTTTTGAAAAATTTACTATAAAAAAGGCAATCCCTGGCGCAGTTAAAATTTGCGACATTAAAAAATTATTTTTTGAATAATTTACTATAGAAGAGGCAATCCCTGGCGCAATTAAAATTTGCGACAGTAAAAAATTATTTTTTGATTAATTTACTATAGAAAAGGCAATCCTTGGCGTATTTAAAATTTGCGACAGTAAAAAATTAATTTTTGAAAAATTTACTATAGAAAAGGCAATCCCTGGTGCAATTAAAATTTGCGACAGTAATAAATTATTTTTTGAAAAATTTACTATAGAAAAGACAATCCCTGGCGCAATTAAAATGTGCGACAGTAAAAAATTATTTTTTGAATAATTTACTATAGAAAAGGCAATCCCTGGCGGATTTAAAATTTGCGACAGTAAAAAATTATTTTTTACAAAATTTACTGTAGAAAAGGCAATCCCTGGCGTAATTAAAATTTGCGACAGTAAAAAATTATTTTTTGAATAATTTACTATAGAAAAGGCAATTCCTGGCGGATTTAAAATTTGCGACAGTAAAAAATTAATTTGTGAAAAATTTACTATAGAAAAGGTAATCCCTGGCGCAATTAAAACTTGCGACAGTAAAAAATTAATTTTTGAAAAACTTACTATAGAAATGGCAATCCCTGGCGGATTTAAAATTTGCGACAGTAAAAAATTAATTTTTGAAAAATTTACTATAGAAAAGGCAATCCCTGACGCAGTTAAAATTTGCGACATTAAAAAATTATTTTTCGAATAATTTACTAAAGGAAAGGCAATCCCTGGCGCAATTAAAATTTGCGACAGTAAAAAATTATTTTTTGAATAATTTACTATAGAATAGGCAATCCCTGGCGGATTTAAAATTTTCGACAGTAAAAAATTAATTTTTGAAAAATTTACTATAAAAAAGGCAATCCCTGGCGCAGTTAAAATTTGCGACATTAAAAAATTATTTTTTGAATAATTTACTATAGAAGAGGGCAATCCCTGGCGCAATTAAAATTTGCGACAGTAAAAAATTATTTTTGATTAATTTACTATAGAAAAGGCAATCCTTGGCGTATTTAAAATTTGCGACAGTAAAAAATTAATTTTTGAAAAATTTACTATAGAAAAGGCAATCCCTGGTGCAATTAAAATTTGCGACAGTAATAAATTATTTTTTGAATAATTTACTATAGAAAAGGCAATCCCTGGCGCAATTAAAATTTGCGACAGTAAAAAATTATTTTTGAATAATTTACTATAGAAAAGGCAATCCCAGGCGTAATTAAAATTTGCGACAATAAAAAATATTTTTTGAAAAATTTACTGTAGAAAAGGCAATCCCTGGCGCAATTAAAATTTGCGACAGTAAAAAATTATTTTTGAAAAATTTACTGTAGAAAAGGCAATCCCTGGCGCAATTAAAATTTGCGACAGTAAAAAATTAATTTTTGAATAATTTACTATAGAAAAGGAAATCCCTGGCGTAATTAAAATTTGCGACAGTAAAAAATTATTTTTTGAAAAATTTACTATAGAAAAAGCAATCCCTGGCGCAATTAAAATTTGCGACAGTAAAAAATTTACTATAGAAAAGGCAATCCCTGGCGTAATTAAAATTTGCGACTGTAAAAAAATATTTTTGAAAAATTTACTGTAGAAAAGGCAATCCATGGCGCAAATTAAAATTTGCGACAGTAAAAAATTATTTTTTGTAAAATTTACTGTAGAAAAGGCAATCCCTGGCGCAATTAAAATTTGCGACAGTAAAAAATTAATTTTTGAAAAAATTTCTGTAGAAAAGGCAATAACTGGCGCAATTAAAATTTGCGACAGTAAACAATTTTTTTTGTAAAATTTACTGTAGAAAAGGCAATCCCTGGCGCAATTAAAATTTGCGACAGTAAAAAATTATTTTTTGAAAAATTTACTGTAAAAAAGGCAATCCCCGGCGCAATTAAAATTTGCGACAGTAAAAAATTAATTTTTGAAAAATTTACTATAGAAAAAGGCAATCCCTGGCGCAATTAAAATTTGCGACAGTAAAAAATTAATTTTTGAAAAATTTACTATAGAAAAGGCAATCCCTGGCGCAATTAAAATTGCGACAGTAAAAAATTATTTTTTGAATAATTTACTATAGAAAAGGCAATCCCTGGCGCAATTAAAATTTGCGACAGTAAAAAATTATTTTTTGAAAAATTTACTGTAGAAAAGGCTATCCCTGGCGTAATTAAAATTTGCGACACTAAAAAATTAGTTTTTGAAAAAATTACTGTAGAAAAGGCAATCCCTGGCGTAATTACAATTTGCGACAGTAAAAAATTAATTTGTGAAAAATTTACTGTAGAAAAGGCAATCCCTGGCGTAATTAAAATTTGCGACAGTAAAAAACTATTTTTTGAAAAACTTAATGTAGAAAAAAAAATCCCTGGCGCAATTAAAATTTGCGACAGTAAAAAATTATTTTTTGAAAATATACTGTAGAAAAGGCAATCCCTGGCGCAATTAAAATTTGCGACAGTAAAAAATTATTTTTTGAATAATTTACTATAGAAAAGGTAACCCTGGCGGATTTAAAATTTGCGACAGTAAAAAATTAATTTTTGAAAAATTTACTATAGAAAAGGCAATCCCTGACGCAGTTAAAATTTGCGACATTAAAAAATTATTTTTTGAATAATTTACTATAGGAAAGGCAATCCCTGGCGCAATTAAAATTTGCGACAGTAAAAAATTATTTTTTGAATAATTTACTATAGAATAGGCATTCCCTGGCGGATTTAAAATTTTCGACAGTAAAAAATTAATTTTTGAAAAATTTACTATAAAAAAGGCAATCCCTGGCGCAGTTAAAATTTGCGACATTAAAAAATTATTTTTTGAATAATTTACTATAGAAGAGGCAATCCCTGGCGCAATTAAAATTTGCGACAGTAAAAAATTATTTTTTGATTAATTTACTATAGAAAAGGCAATCCTTGGCGGATTTAAAATTTTCGACAGTAAAAATTAATTTTTGAAAATTTACTATAAAAAAGGCAATCCCTGGCGCAGTTAAAATTTGCGACATTAAAAAATTATTTTTTGAATAATTTACTATAGAAGAGGCAATCCCTGGCGCAATTAAAATTTGCGACAGTAAAAAAATTATTTTTTGATTAATTTACTATAGAAAAGGCAATCCTTGGCGTATTTAAAATTTGCGACAGTAAAAAATTAATTTTTGAAAAATTTACTATAGAAAAGGCAATCCCTGGTGCAATTAAAATTTGCGACAGTAATAAATTATTTTTTGAAAAATTTACTATAGAAAAGACAATCCCTGGCGCAATTAAAATGTGCGACAGTAAAAAATTATTTTTTGAATAATTTACTATAGAAAAGGCAATCCCTGGCGGATTTAAAATTTGCGACAGTAAAAAATTATTTTTTACAAAATTTACTGTAGAAAAGGCAATCCCTGGCGTAATTAAAATTTGCGACAGTAAAAAATTATTTTTTGAATAATTTACTATAGAAAAGGCAATTCCTGGCGGATTTAAAATTTGCGACAGTAAAAAATTAATTTGTGAAAAATTTACTATAGAAAAGGTAATCCCTGGCGCAATTAAAACTTGCGACAGTAAAAAAATTAATTTTTGAAAAACTTACTATAGAAATGGCAATCCCTGGCGGATTTAAAATTTGCGACAGTAAAAAATTAATTTTTGAAAAATTTACTATAGAAAAGGCAATCCCTGACGCAGTTAAAATTTGCGACATTAAAAAATTATTTTTCGAATAATTTACTAAAGGAAAGGCAATCCCTGGCGCAATTAAAATTTGCGACAGTAAAAAATTATTTTTTGAATAATTTACTATAGAATAGGCAATCCCTGGCGGATTTAAAATTTTCGACAGTAAAAAATTAATTTTTGAAAAATTTACTATAAAAAAGGCAATCCCTGGCGCAGTTAAAATTTGCGACATTAAAAAATTATTTTTTGAATAATTTACTATAGAAGAGGCAATCCCTGGCGCAATTAAAATTTGCGACAGTAAAAAATTATTTTTTGATTAATTTACTATAGAAAAGGCAATCCTTGGCGTATTTAAAATTTGCGACAGTAAAAAATTAATTTTTGAAAAATTTACTATAGAAAAGGCAATCCCTGGTGCAATTAAAATTTGCGACAGTAATAAATTATTTTTTGAATAATTTACTATAGAAAAGGCAATCCCTGGCGCAATTAAAATTTGCGACAGTAAAAAATTATTTTTTGAATAATTTACTATAGAAAAGGCAATCCCAGGCGTAATTAAAATTTGCGACAATAAAAAATTATTTTTTGAAAAATTTACTGTAGAAAAGGCAATCCCTGGCGCAATTAAAATTTGCGACAGTAAAAAATTATTTTTTGAAAAATTTACTGTAGAAAAGGCAATCCCTGGCGCAATTAAAATTTGCGACAGTAAAAAATTAATTTTTGAATAATTTACTATAGAAAAGGAAATCCCTGGCGTAATTAAAATTTGCGACAGTAAAAAATTATTTTTTGAAAAATTTACTATAGAAAAAGCAATCCCTGGCGCAATTAAAATTTGCGACAGTAAAAAATTTACTATAGAAAAGGCAATCCCTGGCGTAATTAAAATTTGCGACTGTAAAAAAATATTTTTTGAAAAATTTACTGTAGAAAAGGCAATCCCTGGCGCAATTAAAATTTGCGACAGTAAAAAATTATTTTTTGTAAAATTTACTGTAGAAAAGGCAATCCCTGGCGCAATTAAAATTTGCGACAGTAAAAAATTAATTTTTGAAAAAATTTCTGTAGAAAAGGCAATAACTGGCGCAATTAAAATTTGCGACAGTAAACAATTTTTTTTGTAAAATTTACTGTAGAAAAGGCAATCCCTGGCGCAATTAAAATTTGCGACAGTAAAAAATTATTTTTTGAAAAATTTACTGTAAAAAAGGCAATCCCCGGCGCAATTAAAATTTGCGACAGTAAAAAATTAATTTTTGAAAAATTTACTATAGAAAAGGCAATCCCTGGCGCAATTAAAATTTGCGACAGTAAAAAATTAATTTTTGAAAAATTTACTATAGAAAAGGCAATCCCTGGCGCAATTAAAATTTGCGACAGTAAAAAATTATTTTTTGAATAATTTACTATAGAAAAGGCAATCCCTGGCGCAATTAAAATTTGCGACAGTAAAAAATTATTTTTTGAAAAATTTACTGTAGAAAAGGCTATCCCTGGCGTAATTAAAATTTGCGACACTAAAAAATTAGTTTTTGAAAAAATTACTGTAGAAAAGGCAATCCCTGGCGTAATTACAATTTGCGACAGTAAAAAATTAATTTGTGAAAAATTTACTGTAGAAAAGGCAATCCCTGGCGTAATTAAAATTTGCGACAGTAAAAAACTATTTTTGAAAAACTTAATGTAGAAAAAAAAATCCCTGGCGCAATTAAAATTTGCGACAGTAAAAAATTATTTTTGAAAAATTTACTGTAGAAAAGGCAATCCCTGGCGCAATTAAAATTTGCGACAGTAAAAAATTATTTTTTGAATAATTTACTATAGAAAAGGTAACCCTGGCGCAATTAAAATTTGCAACAGTAAAAAATTATTTTTTGAAAAATTTACTATAGAAAAGTCAATCCCTGGCGTAATTAAAATTTTCGACAGTAGAAAATTAATTTGTAAAAAATTTACTATAGAAAAGGCAATCCCTGGCGGATTTAAAATTTGCGACAGTAAAAAATTAAATTTTGAACAATTTACTGTAGAAAGGCAATCGCTGGCGCAATTAAAATTTGCGACAGTAAAAAATTATTTTTTGAAAAATTTACTGTAGAAAAGGCAATCCCTGGCGCAATTAAAATTTGCGACAGTAAAAAATTATTTTTTGAAAAATTTACTGTAGAAAAGGCAATCCTGGCGCAATTAAAATTTGCGACAGTAAAAAATTAATTTGGAAAAATTTACTATAGAAAAGACAATCCCTGGCGCAATTAAAATGTGCGACAGTAAAAAATTATTTTTTGAATAATTTACTATAGAAAAGGCAATCCCTGGCGGATTTAAAATTGCGACAGTAAAAAATTATTTTTTACAAAATTTACTGTAGAAAAGGCAATCCCTGGCGTAATTAAAATTTGCGACAGTAAAAAATTATTTTTTGAATAATTTACTATAGAAAAGGCAATTCCTGGCGGATTTAAAATTTGCGACAGTAAAAAATTAATTTGTGAAAAATTTACTATAGAAAAGGTAATCCCTGGCGCAATTAAAACTTGCGACAGTAAAAATTATTTTTTGAATAATTTACTATAGAAAAGGTAACCCTGGCGCAATTAAAATTTGCAACAGTAAAAAATTATTTTTGAAAAATTTACTATAGAAAAGGCAATCCCTGGCGTAATTAAAATTTTCGACAGTAGAAAATTAATTTGTAAAAAATTTACTATAGAAAAGGCAATCCCTGGCGGATTTAAAATTTGCGACAGTAAAAAATTAAATTTTGAACAATTTACTGTAGAAAGGCAATCGCTGGCGCAATTAAAATTTGCGACAGTAAAAAATTATTTTTTGAAAAATTTACTGTAGAAAAGGCCAATCCCTGGCGCAATTAAAATTTGCGACAGTAAAAAATTATTTTTTGAAAAATTTACTGTAGAAAAGGCAATCCCTGGCGCAATTAAAATTGCGACAGTAAAAAATTAATTTGTGAAAAATTTACCATAGAAAAGACAATCCCTGGCGCAATTAAAATGTGCGACAGTAAAAAATTATTTTTTGAATAATTTACTATAGAAAAGGCAATCCCTGGCGGATTTAAAATTTGCGACAGTAAAAAATTATTTTTTACAAAATTTACTGTAGAAAAGGCAATCCCTGGCGTAATTAAAATTTGCGACAGTAAAAAATTATTTTTTGAATAATTTACTATAGAAAAGGCAATTCCTGGCGGATTTAAAATTTGCGACAGTAAAAAATTATTTGTGAAAAATTTACTATAGAAAAGGTAATCCCTGGCGCAATTAAAACTTGCGACAGTAAAAAATTAATTTTTGAAAAATTTACTATAGAAATGGCAATCCCTGGCGGATTTAAAATTTGCGACAGTAAAAAAATTAATTTTGAAAAATTTACTGTAGAAAAGGCAATCCCTGGCGCAATTAAAATTTGCGACAGTAAAAAATTAATTTTTGAATAATTTACTATAGAAAAGGAAATCCCTGGCGTAATTAAAATTTGCGACAGTAAAAAATTATTTTTTGAAAAATTTACTATAGAAAAAGCAATCCCTGGCGCAATTAAAATTTGCGACAGTAAAAAATTTACTATAGAAAAGGCAATCCCTGGCGTAATTAAAATTTGCGAATGTAAAAAATTATTTTTTGAATAATTTACTGTAGAAAAGGCAATCCTTGGCGGATTTAAAATTTGCGACAGTAAAAAATTAATTTGTGAAAAATTTACTCTAGAAAAGGCAATCCCTGGCGTATTTAAAATTTGCTACAGTAAAAAACTAATTTGTGAAAAATTTACTATAGAAAAGGCAATCCCTGGCGCAATTAAAATTTGCGACAGTAAAAAATTATTTTTTGCAAAATTTACTGTAGAAAAGGCAATCCCTTGCGCAATTAAAACTTGCGACAGTAAAAAAATTATTTTTTGAAAAATTTACTGTAGAAAAGGCAATCCCTGGCGCAATTAAAATTTGCGACAGTAAAAAAATTATTTTTTGAAAAATTTACTGTAGAAAAGGCAATCCCTGGCGCAATTAAAATTTGCGACAGTAAAAAATTAATTTGTGAAAAATTTACTATAGAAAAGGCAATCCCTGGCGCAATTAAAATTTGCGACAGTAAAAAATTATTTTTTGAATAATTTACTATAGAATTGGGCGGATTTAAAATTTGCGACAGTAAAAAATTATTTTTTACAAAATTTACTGTAGAAAAGGCAATCCCTTGCGTAATTAAAACTTGCGACAATAAAAAATTATTTTTTTTTGTAAAATTTACTGTAGAAAAGGCAATCCGTGGCGTATTTAAAATTTGCGACAGTAAAAAAATTATTTTTGAATAATTTACTGTAGAAAAGGCAATCCCTGGCGCAATTAAAATTTGCGACAGTAAAAAATTATTTTTTGAATAATTTACTATAGAAAAGGCAATCCCTGGCGGATTTAAAATTTGCGACAGTAAAAAAATTATTTTTT
>CAWVNZ010002368.1:0-83790 GCA_963930735.1 Dioctria linearis | reverse complement strand
GCAAATTTTAATTACGCCAGGGATTGCCTTTTCTATAGTAAATTATTTAAAAATTCATTTTCTACTGTCGCAAATTTTAATTACGCCAGGGATTGCCTTTTCTATAGTAAATTATTCAAAAACTAATTTTATACTGACGCAAATTATAATTACGCCAGGGATTGCCTTTTCTATAGTAAATTATTCACAAATTCATTTTTTACTGTCTCAAATTTTAATTACGCCAAAGATTGCCTTTTCTATAGTAAATTATTCAAAAAATAATTTTTTACTTTCGCAAATTTTAATTACGCCAGGGATTGCCTTTTGTATAGTAAATTATTCAAAAAATAATTTTATACTGTTGCAAATTTTAATTACGCCAGGGATTGCCTTTTCTATAGTAAATTATTCAAAAATTAATTTTTTACTGTCGCAAATTTTAATTATGCCAGGGATTGCCTTTTCTATAGTAAATTATTCAAAAAATCATTTTTTACTGTCGCAAATTTTAAATACGCCAGGGATTGCCTTTTCTATAGTAAATTATTTAAAAATTCATTTTCTACTGTCGCAAATTTTAATTACGCCAGGGATTGCCTTTTCTATAGTAAATTATTCAAAGACTAATTTTATACTGACGCAAATTATAATTACGCCAGGTATTGCCTTTTCTATAGTAAATTATTCAAAAAATCATTTTTTACTGTCGCAAATTTTAAATACGCCAGGGATTGCCTTTTCTATGGTAAATTATTTAAAAATTCATTTTCTACTGTCGCAAATTTTAATTACGCCAGGGATTGCCTTTTCTATAGTAAATTATTCAAAAACTAATTTTATACTGACGCAAATTATAATTACGCCAGGGATTGCCTTTTCTATAGTAAATTATTCAAAAAATAATTGTTTAGTGTCGCAAATTTTAATTACGCCAGGGATTGCCTTTTCTATAGTAAATTATTCAAAAATTCATTTTTTACTGTCGCAAATTTTAATTACGCCAGGGATTGCCTTTTCTATAGTAAATTATTCAAAAAATAGTTTTTTACTGTCGCAAATTTTAAATACGCCAGGGATTGCCTTTTCTATAGTAAATTATTCAAAAATTCATTTTTTACTGTCGCAAATTTTAATTACGCCAGGGATTGCCTTTTCTATAGTAAATTATTCAAAAAATAATTTTTTACTGTCGCAAATTTTAAATACGCCAGGGATTGCCTTTTCTATAGTAAATTATTCAAAAAATAATTTTTTACTGTTGCAAATTTTAAATACGCCAGGGATTGCCTTTTCTACAGTAAATTATTCAAAAATTCATTTTATACTGTCGCAAATTTTAATTACTCCAGGGATTGCCTTTTCTATAGTAAATTATTCAAAAACTAATTTTATACTGACGCAAATTATAATTACGCCAGGGATTGCCTTTTCTATAGTAAATTATTCAAAAAATAATTGTTTAGTGTCGCAAATTTTAATTACGCCAGGGATTGCCTTTTCTATAGTAAATTATTCAAAAATTAATTTTTTACTGTCTCAAATTTTAATTACGCCAGGGATTGCCTTTTCTATAGTAAATTTTGCAAAAAATAATTTTTTACTGTCGCAAATTATAATTACGCCAGGGATTGCCTTTTCTATAGTAAATTTTGCAAAAAATAATTTTTTACTGTCGCAAATTTTAATTACGCCAGGGATTGCCTTTTCTATAGTAAATTATTCAAAAAATAATTTTTTACTGTCGCAAATTTTAATTACGCCAGGGATTGCCTTTTCTATAGTAAATTATTCAAAAAATAATTGTTTAGTGTCGCAAATTTTAATTACGCCAGGGATTGCCTTTTCTATAGTAAATTATTCAAAAATTCATTTTTTACTGTCGCAAATTTTAATTACGCCAGGGATTGCCTTTTCTATAGTAAATTATTCAAAAAATAATTTTTTACTGTCGCAAATTTTAAATACGCCAGGGATTGCCTTTTCTATAGTAAATTATTCAAAAAATAATTTTATACTGTCGCAAATTATAATTACGCCAGGGATTGCCTTTTCTATAGTAAATTATTCAAAATTCATTTTTTACTGTCTCAAATTTTAATTACGCCAGGGATTGCCTTTTCTATAGTAAATTTTGCAAAAAATAATTTTTTCTGTCACAAATTTTAATTACGCCAGGGATTGCCTTTTCTATAGTAAATTATTCAAAAAATAATTTTTTACAGTCTCAAATTTTAATTACGCCAGGGATTGCCTTTTCTATAGTAAATTTTGCAAAAAATAATTTTTTACTGTCGCAAATTATAATTACGCCAGGGATTGCCTTTTCTATAGTAAATTTTGCAAAAAATAATTTTTTACTGTCGCAAATTTTAATTACGCCAGGGATTACCTTTTCTATAGTAAATTATTCAAAAAATCATTTTTTACTGTCGCAAATTTTAAATACGCCAGGGATTGCCTTTTCTATAGTAAATTATTCAAAAATTAATTTTTTACTGTCGCAAATTTTAATTACGCCAGGGATTGCCTTTTCTATAGTAAATGATTCAAAAACTAATTTTATACTGTCGCAAATTATAATTACGCCAGGGATTGCCTTTTCTATAGTAAATTATTCACAAATTCATTTTTTACTGTCTCAAATTTTAATTACGCCAAAGATTGCCTTTTCTATAGTAAATTATTCAAAAAATAATTGTTTACTGTCGCAAATTTTAATTACGCCAGGGATTGCCTTTTCTATAGTAAATTATTCAAAAAATAATTTTTTACTGTCGCAAATTTTAAATACGCCAGGGATTGCCTTTTCTATAGTAAATTATTCAAAAAATAATTTTTTACTGTTGCAAATTTTAAATACGCCAGGGATTGCCTTTTCTACAGTAAATTATTCAAAAATTCATTTTTTACTGTCGCAAATTTTAATTACGCCAGGGATTGCCTTTTCTATAGTAAATTATTCAAAAAATAATTTTTTACTGTTGCAAATTATAATTACGACAGGGATTGCCTTTTCTATAGTAAATTATTCAAAAAATAATTTTTTACTGTCGCAAATTTTAATTACTCCAGGGATTGCCTTTTCTATAGTAAATTATTCAAAAAATAATTGTTTAGTGTCGCAAATTATAATTACGCAAGGGATTGCCTTTTCTATAGTAAATTATTCAAAAAATAATTTTTTATTGTTGCAAATTTTAATTACGCCAGGGATTGCCTTTTCTATAGTAAATTTTGCAAAAAATAATTTTTTACTGTCGCAAGTTTTAACTACGCCAGGGATTGCCTTTTCTATAGTAAATTTTGCAAAAAATAATTTTTTACTGTCTCAAATTTTAATTACGCCAGGGATTGCCTTTTCTATAGTAAATTATTCAAAAAATAATTTTTTACTGTCGCAAATTATAATTACGCCAGGGATTGCCTTTTCTATAGTAAATTTTGCAAAAAATAATTTTTTACTGTCTCAAATTTTAACTACGCCATGGATTGCCTTTTCTATAGTAAATTTTGCAAAAAATAATTTTTACTGTCGCAAAATTTTAATTACGCCAGGGATTGCCTTTTCTATAGTAAATTATTCAAAAATTAATTTTTTACTTTCGCAAATTTTAATTACGCCAGGGATTGCCTTTTGTATAGTAAATTATTCAAAAAATAATTTTATACTGTCGCAAATTATAATTACGCCAGGGTTTGCCTTTTCTATAGTAAATTATTCAAAAAATAATTTTTTACTGTCTCAAATTTTAATTACGCCAGGGATTGCCTTTTCTATAGTAAATTTTGCAAAAAATAATTTTTTCTGTCACAAATTTTAATTACCCCAGGGATTGCCTTTTCTATAGTAAATTTTGCAAAAAATAATTTTTTACTGTCGCAAATTTTAATTAAGCCAGGGATTACCTTTTCTATAGTAAATTATTCAAAAAATCATTTTTTACTGTCGCAAATTTTAAATACGCCAGGGATTGCCTTTTCTATAGTAAATTATTTAAAAATTCATTTTCTACTGTCGCAAATTTTAATTACGCCAGGGATTGCCTTTTCTATAGTAAATTATTCAAAAACTAATTTTATACTGACGCAAATTATAATTACGCCAGGGATTGCCTTTTCTATAGTAAATTATTCAAAAACTAATTTTATACTGACGCAAATTATAATTACGCCAGGGATTGCCTTTTCTATAGTAAATTATTCACAAATTCATTTTTTATTGTCTCAAATTTTAATTACGCCAAAGATTGCCTTTTCTATAGTAAATTATTCAAAAAATAATTTTTTACTTTCGCAAATTTTAATTACGCCAGGGATTGCCTTTTGTATAGTAAATTATTCAAAAAATAATTTTATACTGTCGCAAATTATAATTACGCCAGGGATTGCCTTTTCTATAGTAAATTATTCACAAATTCATTTTTTACTGTCTCAAATTTTAATTACGCCAAAGATTGCCTTTTCTATAGTAAATTATTCAAAAAATAATTTTTTACTTTCGCAAATTTTAATTACGCCAGGGATTGCCTTTTGTATAGTAAATTATTCAAAAAATAATTTTATACTGTTGCAAATTTTAATTACGCCAGGGATAGCCTTTTCTATAGTAAATTATTCAAAAATTAATTTTTTACTGTCGCAAATTTTAATTATGCCAGGGATTGCCTTTTCTATAGTAAATTATTCAAAAAATCATTTTATACTGTTGCAAATTTTAATTACGCCAGGGATTGCCTTTTCTATAGTAAATTATTCAAAAATTAATTTTTTACTGTCGCAAATTTTAAATACGCCAGGGATTGCCTTTTCTATAGTAAATTATTTAAAAATTCATTTTCTACTGTCGCAAATTTTAATTACGCCAGGGATTGCCTTTTCTATAGTAAATTATTCAAAAACTAATTTTATACTGACGCAAATTATAATTACGCTAGGGATTGCCTTTTCTATAGTAAATTATTCAAAAAATCATTTTTTACTGTCGCAAATTTTAAATACGCCAGGGATTGCCTTTTCTATAGTAAATTATTTAAAAATTCATTTTCTACTGTCGCAAATTTTAATTACGCCACCTTTTCTATAGTAAATTATTCAAAAACTAATTTTATACTGACGCAAATTATAATTACGCCAGGGATTGCCTTTTCTATAGTAAATTATTCACAAATTCATTTTTTACTGTCTCAAATTTTAATTACGCCAAAGATTGCCTTTTCTATAGTAAATTATTCAAAAAATAATTTTTTACTTTCGCAAATTTTAATTACGCCAGGGATTGCCTTTTGTATAGTAAATTATTCAAAAAATAATTTTATACTGTCGCAAATTATAATTACGCCAGGGATTGCCTTTTCTATAGTAAATTATTCACAAATTCATTTTTTACTGTCTCAAATTTTAATTACGCCAAAGATTGCCTTTTCTATAGTAAATTATTCAAAAAATAATGTTTTACTTTCGCAAATTTTAATTACGCCAGGGATTGCCTTTTGTATAGTAAATTATTCAAAAAATAATTTTATACTGTTGCAAATTTTAATTACGCCAGGGATTGCCTTTTCTATAGTAAGTTATTCAAAAATTAATTTTTTACTGTCGCAAATTTTAATTATGCCAGGGATTGCCTTTTCTATAGTAAATAATTCAAAAAATCATTTTATACTGTTGCAAATTTTAATTACGCCAGGGATTGCCTTTTCTACAGTAAATTATTCAAAAATTTATTTTTTACTGTCGCAAATTTTAAATACGCCAGGGATTGCCTTTTCTATAGTAAATTATTTAAAAATTCATTTTCTACTGTCGCAAATTTTAATTACCCCAGGGATTGCCTTTTCTATAGTAAATTTTGCAAAAATTAATTTTTTACTGTCGCAAATTTTAAATACGCCAGGAAATGACTTTTCTATAGTAAATTATTTAGAAATTCATTTTCTACTGTCGCAAATTTTAATTACGCCAGGGATTGCCTTTTCTATAGTAAATTATTCAAAAACTAATTTTATACTGACGCAAATTATAATTACGCCAGGGATTGCCTTTTCTATAGTAAATTATTCACAAATTCATTTTTTACTGTCTCAAATTTTAATTACGCCAAAGATTGCCTTTTCTATAGTAAATTATTCAAAAAATAATTTTTTACTTTCGCAAATTTTAATTACGCCAGGGATTGCCTTTTGTATAGTAAATTATTCAAAAAATAATTTTATACTGTTGCAAATTTTAATTACGCCAGGGATTGCCTTTTCTATAGTAAATTATTCAAAAATTAATTTTTTACTGTCGCAAATTTTAATTATGCCAGGGATTGCCTTTTCTATAGTAAATTATTCAAAAAATCATTTTTTACTGTCGCAAATTTTAAATACGCCAGGGATTGCCTTTTCTATAGTAAATTATTTAAAAATTCATTTTCTACTGTCGCAAATTTTAATTACGCCAGGGATTGCCTTTTCTATAGTAAATTATTCAAAAACTAATTTTATACTGACGCAAATTATAATTACGCCAGGGATTGCCTTTTCTATAGTAAATTATTCAAAAAATCATTTTTTACTGTCGCAAATTTTAAATACGCCAGGGATTGCCTTTTCTATAGTAAATTATTTAAAAATTCATTTTCTACTGTCGCAAATTTTAATTACGCCAGGGATTGCCTTTTCTATAGTAAATTATTCAAAAACTAATTTTATACTGACGCAAATTATAATTACGCCAGGGATTGCCTTTTCTATAGTAAATTATTCAAAAATTCATTTTTTACTGTCTCAAATTTTAATTACGCCAAAGATTGCCTTTTCTATAGTAAATTATTCAAAAAATAATTTTTTACTTTCGCAAATTTTAATTACGCCAGGGATTGCCTTTTGTATAGTAAATTATTCAAAAAATAATTTTATACTGTCGCAATGTATAATTACGCCAGGGATTGCCTTTTCTATAGTAAATTATTCACAAATTCATTTTTTACTGTCTCAAATTTTAATTACGCCAAAGATTGCCTTTTCTATAGTAAATTATTCAAAAAATAATTTTTTACTTTCGCAAATTTTAATTACGCCAGGGATTGCCTTTTGTATAGTAAATTATTCAAAAAATAATTTTATACTGTTGCAAATTTTAATTACGCCAGGGATTGCCTTTTCTATAGTAAATTATTCAAAAATTAATTTTTTACTGTCGCAAATTTTAATTATGCCAGGGATTGCCTTTTCTATAGTAAATTATTCAAAAAATCATTTTATACTGTTGCAAATTTTAATTACGCCAGGGATTGCCTTTTCTATAGTAAATTATTCAAAAATTAATTTTTTACTGTCGCAAATTTTAAATACGCCAGGGATTGCCTTTTCTATAGTAAATTATTTAAAAATTCATTTTCTACTGTCGCAAATTTTAATTACCCCAGGGATTGCCTTTTCTATAGTAAATTTTGCAAAAATTAATTTTTTACTGTCGCAAATTTTAAATACGCCAGGAATTGACTTTTCTATAGTAAATTATTTAAAAATTCATTTTCTACTGTCGCAAATTTTAATTACGCCAGGGATTGCCTTTTCTATAGTAAATTATTCAAAAACTAATTTTATACTGACGCAAATTATAATTACGCCAGGGATTGCCTTTTCTATAGTAAATTATTCACAAATTCATTTTTTACTGTCTCAAATTTTAATTACGCCAAAGATTGCCTTTTCTATAGTAAATTATTCAAAAAATAATTTTTTACTTTCGCAAATTTTAATTACGCCAGGGATTGCCGTTTGTATAGTAAATTATTCAAAAAATAATTTTATACTGTTGCAAATTTTAATTACGCCAGAGATTGCCTTTTCTATAGTAAATTATTCAAAAATTAATTTTTTACTGTCGCAAATTTTAATTATGCCAGGGATTGCCTTTTCTATAGTAAATTATTCAAAAAATCATTTTATACTGTTGCAAATTTTAATTACGCCAGGGATTGCCTTTTCTATAGTAAATTATTCAAAAATTAATTTTTTACTGTCGCAAATTTTAAATACGCCAGGGATTGCCTTTTCTATAGTAAATTATTTAAAAATTCATTTTCTACTGTCGCAAATTTTAATTACGCCAGGGATTGCCTTTTGTATAGTAAATTATTCAAAAAATAATTTTATACTGTCGCAAATTATAATTACGCCAGGGATTGCCTTTTCTATAGTAAATTATTCACAAATTCATTTTTTACTGTCTCAAATTTTAATTACGCCAAAGATTGCCTTTTCTATAGTAAATTATTCAAAAAATAATGTTTTACTTTCGCAAATTTTAATTACGCCAGGGATTGCCTTTTGTATAGTAAATTATTCAAAAAATAATTTTATACTGTTGCAAATTTTAATTACGCCAGGGATTGCCTTTTCTATAGTAAGTTATTCAAAAATTAATTTTTTACTGTCGCAAATTTTAATTATGCCAGGGATTGCCTTTTCTATAGTAAATAATTCAAAAAATCATTTTATACTGTTGCAAATTTTAATTACGCCAGGGATTGCCTTTTCTACAGTAAATTATTCAAAAATTTATTTTTTACTGTCGCAAATTTTAAATACGCCAGGGATTGCCTTTTCTATAGTAAATTATTTAAAAATTCATTTTCTACTGTCGCAAATTTTAATTACCCCAGGGATTGCCTTTTCTATAGTAAATTTTGCAAAAATTAATTTTTTACTGTCGCAAATTTTAAATACGCCAGGAAATGACTTTTCTATAGTAAATTATTTAGAAATTCATTTTCTACTGTCGCAAATTTTAATTACGCCAGGGATTGCCTTTTCTATAGTAAATTATTCAAAAACTAATTTTATACTGACGCAAATTATAATTACGCCAGGGATTGCCTTTTCTATAGTAAATTATTCACAAATTCATTTTTTACTGTCTCAAATTTTAATTACGCCAAAGATTGCCTTTTCTATAGTAAATTATTCAAAAAATAATTTTTTACTTTCGCAAATTTTAATTACGCCAGGGATTGCCTTTTGTATAGTAAATTATTCAAAAAATAATTTTATACTGTTGCAAATTTTAATTACGCCAGGGATTGCCTTTTCTATAGTAAATTATTCAAAAATTAATTTTTTACTGTCGCAAATTTTAATTATGCCAGGGATTGCCTTTTCTATAGTAAATTATTCAAAAAATCATTTTTTACTGTCGCAAATTTTAAATACGCCAGGGATTGCCTTTTCTATAGTAAATTATTTAAAAATTCATTTTCTACTGTCGCAAATTTTAATTACGCCAGGGATTGCCTTTTCTATAGTAAATTATTCAAAAACTAATTTTATACTGACGCAAATTATAATTACGCCAGGGATTGCCTTTTCTATAGTAAATTATTCAAAAAATCATTTTTTACTGTCGCAAATTTTAAATACGCCAGGGATTGCCTTTTCTATAGTAAATTATTTAAAAATTCATTTTCTACTGTCGCAAATTTTAATTACGCCAGGGATTGCCTTTTCTATAGTAAATTATTCAAAAACTAATTTTATACTGACGCAAATTATAATTACGCCAGGGATTGCCTTTTCTATAGTAAATTATTCAAAAATTCATTTTTTACTGTCTCAAATTTTAATTACGCCAAAGATTGCCTTTTCTATAGTAAATTATTCAAAAAATAATTTTTTACTTTCGCAAATTTTAATTACGCCAGGGATTGCCTTTTGTATAGTAAATTATTCAAAAAATAATTTTATACTGTCGCAATGTATAATTACGCCAGGGATTGCCTTTTCTATAGTAAATTATTCACAAATTCATTTTTTACTGTCTCAAATTTTAATTACGCCAAAGATTGCCTTTTCTATAGTAAATTATTCAAAAAATAATTTTTTACTTTCGCAAATTTTAATTACGCCAGGGATTGCCTTTTGTATAGTAAATTATTCAAAAAATAATTTTATACTGTTGCAAATTTTAATTACGCCAGGGATTGCCTTTTCTATAGTAAATTATTCAAAAATTAATTTTTTACTGTCGCAAATTTTAATTATGCCAGGGATTGCCTTTTCTATAGTAAATTATTCAAAAAATCATTTTATACTGTTGCAAATTTTAATTACGCCAGGGATTGCCTTTTCTATAGTAAATTATTCAAAAATTAATTTTTTACTGTCGCAAATTTTAAATACGCCAGGGATTGCCTTTTCTATAGTAAATTATTTAAAAATTCATTTTCTACTGTCGCAAATTTTAATTACCCCAGGGATTGCCTTTTCTATAGTAAATTTTGCAAAAATTAATTTTTTACTGTCGCAAATTTTAAATACGCCAGGAATTGACTTTTCTATAGTAAATTATTTAAAAATTCATTTTCTACTGTCGCAAATTTTAATTACGCCAGGGATTGCCTTTTCTATAGTAAATTATTCAAAAACTAATTTTATACTGACGCAAATTATAATTACGCCAGGGATTGCCTTTTCTATAGTAAATTATTCACAAATTCATTTTTTACTGTCTCAAATTTTAATTACGCCAAAGATTGCCTTTTCTATAGTAAATTATTCAAAAAATAATTTTTTACTTTCGCAAATTTTAATTACGCCAGGGATTGCCGTTTGTATAGTAAATTATTCAAAAAATAATTTTATACTGTTGCAAATTTTAATTACGCCAGAGATTGCCTTTTCTATAGTAAATTATTCAAAAATTAATTTTTTACTGTCGCAAATTTTAATTATGCCAGGGATTGCCTTTTCTATAGTAAATTATTCAAAAAATCATTTTATACTGTTGCAAATTTTAATTACGCCAGGGATTGCCTTTTCTATAGTAAATTATTCAAAAATTAATTTTTTACTGTCGCAAATTTTAAATACGCCAGGGATTGCCTTTTCTATAGTAAATTATTTAAAAATTCATTTTCTACTGTCGCAAATTTTAATTACCCTAGGGATTGCCTTTTCTATAGTAAATTTTGCAAAAATTAATTTTTTACTGTCGCAAATTTTAAATACGCCAGGAATTGACTTTTCTATAGTAAATTATTTAAAAATTCATTTTCTACTGTCGCAAATTTTAATTACGCCAGGGATTGCCTTTTCTATAGTAAATTATTCAAAAACTAATTTTATACTGACGCAAATTATAATTACGCCAGGGATTGCTTTTTCTATAGTAAATTATTCACAAATTCATTTTTTACTGTCTCAAATTTTAATTACGCCAAAGATTGCCTTTTCTATAGTAAATTATTCAAAAAATAATTTTTTACTTTCGCAAATTTTAATTACGCCAGGGATTGCCTTTTGTATAGTAAATTATTCAAAAAATAATTTTATACTGTTGCAAATTTTAATTACGCCAGGGATTGCCTTTTCTATAGTAAATTATTCAAAAATTAATTTTTTACTGTCGCAAATATTAATTATGCCAGGGATTGCCTTTTCTATAGTAAATTATTCAAAAAATCATTTTTTACTGTCGCAAATTTTAAATACGCCAGGGATTGCCTTTTCTATAGTAAATTATTTAAAAATTCATTTTCTACTGTCGCAAATTTTAATTACGCCAGGGATTGCCTTTTCTATAGTAAATTATTCAAAAACTAATTTTATACTGACGCAAATTATAATTACGCCAGGGATTGCCTTTTCTATAGTAAATTATTCAAAAAATCATTTTTTACTGTCGCAAATTTTAAATACGCCAGGGATTGCCTTTTCTATAGTAAATTATTTAAAAATTCATTTTCTACTGTCGCAAATTTTAATTACGCCAGGGATTGCCTTTTCTATAGTAAATTATTCAAAAACTAATTTTATACTGACGCAAATTATAATTACGCCAGGGATTGCCTTTTCTATAGTAAATTATTCACAAATTCATTTTTTACTGTCTCAAATTTTAATTACGCCAAAGATTGCCTTTTCTATAGTAAATTATTCAAAAAATAATTTTTTACTTTCGCAAATTTTAATTACGCCAGGGATTGCCTTTTCTATAGTAAATTATTCAAAAATTAATTTTTTACTGTCGCAAATTTTAATTACGCCAGGGATTGCCTTTTCTATAGTAAATTATTCAAAAATTCATTTTTTACTGTCGCAAATTTTAATTACGCCAGGGATTGCCTTTTGTATAGTAAATTATTCAAAAAATAATTTTATACTGTTGCAAATTTTAATTACGCCAGGGATTGCCTTTTCTATAGTAAATTATTCAAAAATTAATTTTTTACTGTCGCAAATTTTAATTATGCCAGGGATTGCCTTTTCTATAGTAAATTATTCAAAAAATCATTTTATACTGTTGCAAATTTTAATTACGCCAGGGATTGCCTTTTCTATAGTAAATTATTCAAAAATTAATTTTTTACTGTCGCAAATTTTAAATACGCCAGGGATTGCCTTTTCTATAGTAAATTATTTAAAAATTCATTTTCTACTGTCGCAAATTTTAAATACCCCAGGGATTGCCTTTTCTATAGTAAATTTTGCAAAAATTAATTTTTTACTGTCGCAAATTTTAAATACGCCAGGAATTGACTTTTCTATAGCAAATTATTTAAAAATTCATTTTCTACTGTCGCAAATTTTAATTACGCCAGGGATTGCCTTTTCTATAGTAAATTATTCAAAAACTAATTTTATACTGACGCAAATTATAATTACGCCAGGGATTGCCTTTTCTATAGTAAATTATTCACAAATTCATTTTTTACTGTCTCAAATTTTAATTACGCCAAGATTGCCTTTTCTATAGTAAATTATTCAAAAAATAATTTTTTACTTTCGCAAATTTTAATTACGCCAGGGATTGCCTTTTGTATAGTAAATTATTCAAAAAATAATTTTATACTGTTGCAAATTTTAATTACGCCAGGGATTGCCTTTTCTATAGTAAATTATTCAAAAATTAATTTTTTACTGTCGCAAATTTTAATTATGCCAGGGATTGCCTTTTCTATAGTAAATTATTCAAAAAATCATTTTTTACTGTCGCAAATTTTAAATACGCCAGGGATTGCCTTTTCTATAGTAAATTATTTAAAAATTCATTTTCTACTGTCGCAAATTTTAATTACGCCAGGGATTGCCTTTTCTATAGTAAATTATTCAAAAACTAATTTTATACTGAAGCAAATTATAATTACGCCAGGGATTGCCTTTTCTATAGTAAATTATTCAAAAAATCATTTTTTACTGTCGCAAATTTTAAATACGCCAGGGATTGCCTTTTCTATAGTAAATTATTTAAAAATTCATTTTCTACTGTCGCAAATTTTAATTACGCCAGGGATTGCCTTTTCTATAGTAAATTATTCAAAAACTAATTTTATACTGACGCAAATTATAATTACGCCAGGGATTGCCTTTTCTATAGTAAATTATTCACAAATTCATTTTTTACTGTCTCAAATTTTAATTACGCCAAAGATTGCCTTTTCTATAGTAAATTATTCAAAAAATAATTTTTTACTTTCGCAAATTTTAATTACGCCAGGGATTGCCTTTTCTATAGTAAATTATTCAAAAATTAATTTTTTACTGTCGCAAATTTTAATTATGCCAGGGATTGCCTTTTCTATAGTAAATTATTCAAAAATTCATTTTTTACTGTCTCAAATTTTAATTACGCCAAAGATTGCCTTTTCTATAGTAAATTATTCAAAAAATAATTTTTTACTTTCGCAAATTTTAATTACGCCAGGGATTGCCTTTTGTATAGTAAATTATTCAAAAAATAATTTTATACTGTTGCAAATTTTAATTACGCCAGGGATTGCCTTTTCTATAGTAAATTATTCAAAAATTAATTTTTTACTGTCGCAAATTTTAATTATGCCAGGGATTGCCTTTTCTATAGTAAATTATTCAAAAAATCATTTTTTACTGTCGCAAATTTTAAATACGCCAGGAATTGCCTTTTCTATAGTAAATTATTTAAAAATTCATTTTCTACTGTCGCAAATTTTAATTACGCCAGGGATTGCCTTTTCTATAGTAAATTATTCAAAAACTAATTTTATACTGACGCAAATTATAATTACGCCAGGGATTGCCTTTTCTATAGTAAATTATTCAAAAAATCATTTTTTACTGCCGCAAATTTTAAATACGCCAGGGATTGCCTTTTCTATAGTAAATTATTTAAAAATTCATTTTCTACTGTCGCAAATTTTAATTACGCCCGGGATTGCCTTTTCTATAGTAAATTATTCAAAAACTAATTTTATACTGACGCAAATTATAATTACGCCAGGGATTGCCTTTTGTATAGTAAATTATTCAAAAAATAATTTTATACTGTTGCAAATTTTAATTACGCCAGGGATTGCCTTTTCTATAGTAAATTATTCAAAATTAATTTTTTTTACTGTCGCAAATTTTAATTATGCCAGGGATTGCCTTTTCTATAGTAAATTATTCAAAAAATCATTTTATACTGTTGCAAATTTAATTACGCCAGGGATTGCCTTTTCTATAGTAAATTATTCAAAAATTAATTTTTTACTGTCGCAAATTTTAAATACGCCAGGGATTGCCTTTTCTATAGTAAATTATTCAAAAATAATTTTTTACTTTCGCAAATTTTAATTACGCCAGGGATTGCCTTTTGTATAGTAAATTATTCAAAAAATAATTTTATACTGTTGCAAATTTTAAATACGCCAGGGATTGCCTTTTCTATAGTAAATTATTTAAAAATTCATTTTCTACTGTCGCAAATTTTAATTACGCCAGGGATTGCCTTTTCTATAGTAAATTATTCAAAAACTAATTTTATACTGACGCAAATTATAATTACGCCAGGGATTGCCTTTTCTATAGTAAATTATTCAAAAAATCATTTTTTACTGTCGCAAATTTTAAATACGCCAGGGATTGCCTTTTCTATAGTAAATTATTTAAAAATTCACTTTCTACTGTCGCAAATTTTAATTACGCCAGGGATTGCCTTTTCTATAGTAAATTATTCAAAAACTAATTTTATACTGACGCAAATTATAATTACGCCAGGGATTGCCTTTTGTATAGTAAATTATTCAAAAAATAATTTTATACTGTCGCAAATTATAATTACGCCAGGGATTGCCTTTTCTATAGTAAATTATTCACAAATTCATTTTTTACTGTCTCAAATTTTAATTACGCCAAAGATTGCCTTTTCTATAGTAAATTATTCAAAAAATAATTTTTTACTTTCGCAAATTTTAATTACGCCAGGGATTGCCTTTTGTATAGTAAATTATTCAAAAAATCATTTTTTACTGTCGCAAATTTTAAATACGCCAGGGATTGCCTTTTCTATAGTAAATTATTTAAAAATTCATTTTCTACTGTCGCAAATTTTAATTACGCCAGGGATTGCCTTTTCTAAAGTAAATTATTCAAAAACTAATTTTATACTGACGCAAATTATAATTACGCCAGGGATTGCCTTTTGTATAGTAAATTATTCAAAAAATAATTTTATACTGTCGCAAATTATAATTACGCCAGGGATTGCCTTTTCTATAGTAAATTATTCACAAATTCATTTTTTACTGTCTCAAATTTTAATTACGCCAAAGATTGCCTTTTCTATAGTAAATTATTCAAAAAATAATTTTTTACTTTCGCAAATTTTAATTACGCCAGGGATTGCCTTTTGTATAGTAAATTATTCAAAAAATAATTTTATACTGTTGCAAATTTTAATTACGCCAGGGATTGCCTTTTCTATAGTAAATTATTCAAAAATTAATTTTTTACTGTCGCAAATTTTAATTATGCCAGGGATTGCCTTTTCTATAGTAAATTATTCAAAAAATCATTTTATACTGTTGCAAATTTTAATTACGCCAGGGATTGCCTTTTCTATAGTAAATTATTCAAAAATTAATTTTTTACTGTCGCAAATTTTAATTATGCCAGGGATTGCCTTTTCTATAGTAAATTATTCAAAAAATCATTTTATACTGTTGCAAATTTTAATTACGCCAGGGATTGCCTTTTCTATAGTAAATTATTCAAAAATTAATTTTTTACTGTCGCAAATTTTAATTATGCCAGGGATTGCCTTTTCTATAGTAAATTATTCAAAAAATCATTTTATACTGTTGCAAATTTTAATTACGCCAGGGATTGCCTTTTCTATAGTAAATTATTTAAAAATTCATTTTCTACTGTCGCAAATTTTAATTACCCCAGGGATTGCCTTTTCTATAGTAAATTTTGCAAAAATTAATTTTTTACTGTCGCAAATTTTAAATACGCCAGGGATTGCCTTTTCTATAGTAAATTATTTAAAAATTCATTTTCTACTGTCGCAAATTTTAATTACGCCAGGGATTGCCTTTTCTATAGTAAATTATTCAAAAACTAATTTTATACTGACGCAAATTATAATTACGCCAGGGATTGCCTTTTCTATAGTAAATTATTCACAAATTCATTTTTTACTGTCTCAAATTTTAATTACGCCAAAGATTGCCTTTTCTATAGTAAATTATTCAAAAAATAATTTTTTACTTTCGCAAATTTTAATTACGCCAGGGATTGCCTTTTCTATAGTAAATTATTCAAAAATTCATTTTTTACTGTCTCAAATTTTAATTACGCCAAAGATTGCCTTTTCTATAGTAAATTATTCAAAAAATAATTTTTTACTTTCGCAAATTTTAATTACGCCAGGGATTGCCTTTTGTATAGTAAATTATTCAAAAAATAATTTTATACTGTCGCAATGTATAATTACGCCAGGGATTGCCTTTTCTATAGTAAATTATTCACAAATTCATTTTTTACTGTCTCAAATTTTAATTACGCCAAAGATTGCCTTTTCTATAGTAAATTATTCAAAAAATAATTTTTTACTTTCGCAAATTTTAATTACGCCAGGGATGCCTTTTGTATAGTAAATTATTCAAAAAATAATTTTATACTGTTGCAAATTTTAATTACGCCAGGGATTGCCTTTTCTATAGTAAATTATTCAAAAATTAATTTTTTACTGTCGCAAATTTTAATTATGCCAGGGATTGCTTTTCTATAGTAAATTATTCAAAAAATCATTTTATACTGTTGCAAATTTTAATTACGCCAGGGATTGCCTTTTCTATAGTAAATTATTCAAAAATTAATTTTTTACTGTCGCAAATTTTAAATACGCCAGGGATTGCTTTTTTCTATAGTAAATTATTTAAAAATTCATTTTCTACTGTCGCAAATTTTAATTACCCCAGGGATTGCCTTTTCTATAGTAAATTTTGCAAAAATTAATTTTTTACTGTCGCAAATTTTAAATACGCCAGGAATTGCCTTTTCTATAGTAAATTATTTAAAAATTCATTTTCTACTGTCGCAAATTTTAATTACGCCAGGGATTGCCTTTTCTATAGTAAATTATTCAAAAACTAATTTTATACTGACGCAAATTATAATTACGCCAGGGATTGCCTTTTCTATAGTAAATTATTCACAAATTCATTTTTTACTGTCTCAAATTTTAATTACGCCAAAGTTTGCCTTTTCTATAGTAAATTATTCAAAAAATAATTTTTTACTTTCGCAAATTTTAATTACGCCAGGGATTGCCTTTTGTATAGTAAATTATTCAAAAAATAATTTTATACTGTTGCAAATTTTAATTACGCCAGAGATTGCCTTTTCTATAGTAAATTATTCAAAAATTAATTTTTTACTGTCGCAAATTTTAATTATGCTAGGGATTGCCTTTTCTATAGTAAATTATTCAAAAAATCATTTTATACTGTTGCAAATTTTAATTACGCCAGGGATTGCCTTTTCTATAGTAAATTATTCAAAAATTAATTTTTTACTGTCGCAAATTTTAAATACGCCAGGGATTGCCTTTTCTATAGTAAATTATTTAAAAATTCATTTTCTACTGTCGCAAATTTTAATTACCCCAGGGATTGCCTTTTCTATAGTAAATTTTGCAAAAATTAATTTTTTACTGTCGCAAATTTTAAATACGCCAGGAATTGACTTTTCTATAGTAAATTATTTAAAAATTCATTTTCTACTGTCGCAAATTTTAATTACGCCAGGGATTGCCTTTTCTATAGTAAATTATTCAAAAACTAATTTTATACTGACGCAAATTATAATTACGCCAGGGATTGCTTTTTCTATAGTAAATTATTCACAAATTCATTTTTTACTGTCTCAAATTTTAATTACGCCAAAGATTGCCTTTTCTATAGTAAATTATTCAAAAAATAATTTTTTACTTTCGCAAATTTTAATTACGCCAGGGATTGCCTTTTGTATAGTAAATTATTCAAAAAATAATTTATACTGTTGCAAATTTTAATTACGCCAGGGATTGCCTTTTCTATAGTAAATTATTCAAAAATTAATTTTTTACTGTCGCAAATATTAATTATGCCAGGGATTGCCTTTTCTATAGTAAATTATTCAAAAAATCATGTTTTACTGTCGCAAATTTTAAATACGCCAGGGATTGCCTTTTCTATAGTAAATTATTTAAAAATTCATTTTCTACTGTCGCAAATTTTAATTACGCAAGGGATTGCCTTTTCTATAGTAAATTATTCAAAAACTAATTTTATACTGACGCAAATTATAATTACGCCAGGATTGCCTTTTTCTATAGTAAATTATTCAAAAAATCATTTTTTACTGTCGCAAATTTTAAATACGCCAGGGATTGCCTTTTCTATAGTAAATTATTTAAAAATTCATTTTCTACTGTCGCAAATTTTAATTACGCCAGGGATTGCCTTTTCTATAGTAAATTATTCAAAAACTAATTTTATACTGACGCAAATTATAATTACGCCAGGGATTGCCTTTTCTATAGTAAATTATTCACAAATTCATTTTTTACTGTCTCAAATTTTAATTACGCCAAAGATTGCCTTTTCTATAGTAAATTATTCAAAAAATAATTTTTTACTTTCGCAAATTTTAATTACGCCAGGGATTGCCTTTTCTATAGTAAATTATTCAAAAATTAATTTTTTACTGTCGCAAATTTTAATTACGCCAGGGATTGCCTTTTCTATAGTAAATTATTCAAAAATTCATTTTTTACTGTCGCAAATTTTAATTACGCCAGGGATTGCCTTTTGTATAGTAAATTATTCAAAAATAATTTTATACTGTTGCAAATTTTAATTACGCCAGGGATTGCCTTTTCTATAGTAAATTATTCAAAAATTAATTTTTTACTGTCGCAAATTTTAATTATGCCAGGGATTGCCTTTTCTATAGTAAATTATTCAAAAAATCATTTTATACTGTTGCAAATTTTAATTACGCCAGGGATTGCCTTTTCTATAGTAAATTATTCAAAAATTAATTTTTTACTGTCGCAAATTTTAAATACGCCAGGGATTGCCTTTTCTATAGTAAATTATTTAAAAATTCTTTTCTACTGTCGCAAATTTTAATTACCCCAGGGATTGCCTTTTCTATAGTAAATTTTGCAAAAATTAATTTTTTACTGTCGCAAATTTTAAATACGCCAGGAATTGACTTTTCTATAGCAAATTATTTAAAAATTCATTTTCTACTGTCGCAAATTTTAATTACGCAGGGATTGCCTTTTCTATAGTAAATTATTCAAAAACTAATTTTATACTGACGCAAATTATAATTACGCCAGGGATTGCCTTTTCTATAGTAAATTATTCACAAATTCATTTTTTTACTGTCTCAAATTTTAATTACGCCAAAGATTGCCTTTTCCTATAGTAAATTATTCAAAAAATAATTTTTTACTTTCGCAAATTTTAATTACGCCAGGGATTGCCTTTTGTATAGTAAATTATTCAAAAAATAATTTTATACTGTTGCAAATTTTAATTACGCCAGGGATTGCCTTTTCTATAGTAAATTATTCAAAAATTAATTTTTTTACTGTCGCAAATTTTAATTATGCCAGGGATTGCCTTTTCTATAGTAAATTATTCAAAAAATCATTTTTTACTGTCGCAAATTTTAAATACGCCAGGGATTGCCTTTTCTATAGTAAATTATTTAAAAATTCATTTTCTACTGTCGCAAATTTTAATTACGCCAGGGATTGCCTTTTCTATAGTAAATTATTCAAAAAACTAATTTTATACTGACGCAAATTATAATTACGCCAGGGATTGCCTTTTCTATAGTAAATTATTCAAAAAATCATTTTTTACTGTCGCAAATTTTAAATACGCCAGGGATTGCCTTTTCTATAGTAAATTATTTAAAAATTCATTTTCTACTGTCGCAAATTTTAATTACGCCAGGGATTGCCTTTTCTATAGTAAATTATTCAAAAACTAATTTTATACTGACGCAAATTATAATTACGCCAGGGATTGCCTTTTCTATAGTAAATTATTCACAAATTCATTTTTTACTGTCTCAAATTTTAATTACGCCAAAGATTGCCTTTTCTATAGTAAATTATTCAAAAAATAATTTTTTACTTTCGCAAATTTTAATTACGCCAGGGATTGCCTTTTCTATAGTAAATTATTCAAAAATTAATTTTTTACTGTCGCAAATTTTAATTATGCCAGGGATTGCCTTTTCTATAGTAAATTATTCAAAAATTCATTTTTTACTGTCTCAAATTTTAATTACGCCAAAGATTGCCTTTTCTATAGTAAATTATTCAAAAAATAATTTTTTACTTTCGCAAATTTTAATTACGCCAGGGATTGCCTTTTGTATAGTAAATTATTCAAAAAATAATTTTATACTGTTGCAAATTTTAATTACGCCAGGGATTGCCTTTTCTATAGTAAATTATTCAAAAATTAATTTTTACTGTCGCAAATTTTAATTATGCCAGGGACTGCCTTTTCTATAGTAAATTATTCAAAAAATCATTTTTTACTGTCGCAAATTTTAAATACGCCAGGGATTGCCTTTTCTATAGTAAATTATTTAAAAATTCATTTTCTACTGTCGCAAATTTTAATTACGCCAGGGATTGCCTTTTCTATAGTAAATTATTCAAAAACTAATTTTATACTGACGCAAATTATAATTACGCCAGGGATTGCCTTTTCTATAGTAAATTATTCAAAAAATCATTTTTTACTGTCGCAAATTTTAAATACGTCAGGGATTGCCTTTTCTATAGTAAATTATTTAAAAATTCATTTTCTACTGTCGCAAATTTTAATTACGCCAGGGATTGCCTTTTCTATAGTAAATTATTCAAAAACTAATTTTATACTGACGCAAATTATAATTACGCCAGGGATTGCCTTTTCTATAGTAAATTATTCACAAATTCATTTTTACTGTCTCAAATTTTAATTACGCCAAAGATTGCCTTTTCTATAGTAAATTATTCAATAAATATTTTTTACTTTCGCAAATTTTAATTACGCCAGGGATTGCCTTTTGTATAGTAAATTATTCAAAAAATAATTTTATACTGTCGCAAATTATAATTACGCCAGGGATTGCCTTTTCTATAGTAAATTATTCACAAATTCATTTTTTACTGTCTCAAATTTTAATTACGCCAAAGATTGCCTTTTCTATAGTAAATTATTCAAAAAATAATTTTTTACTTTCGCAAATTTTAATTACGCCAGGGATTGCCTTTTGTATAGTAAATTATTCAAAAAATAATTTTATACTGTTGCAAATTTTAATTACGCCAGGGATTGCCTTTTCTATAGTAAATTATTCAAAAATTAATTTTTTACTGTCGCAAATTTTAATTATGCCAGGGATTGCCTTTTCTATAGTAAATTATTCAAAAAATCATTTTATACTGTTGCAAATTTTAATTACGCCAGGGATTGCCTTTTCTATAGTAAATTATTCAAAAATTAATTTTTTACTGTCGCAAATTTTAAATACGCCAGGGATTGCCTTTTCTATAGTAAATTATTCAAAAAATAATTTTTTACTTTCGCAAATTTTAATTACGCCAGGGATTGCCTTTTGTATAGTAAATTATTCAAAAAATAATTTTATACTGTTGCAAATTTTAAATACGCCAGGGATTGCCTTTTCTATAGTAAATTATTTAAAATTCATTTTCTACTGTCGCAAATTTTAATTACGCCAGGGATTGCCTTTTCTATAGTAAATTATTCAAAAACTAATTTTATACTGACGCAAATTATAATTACGCCAGGGATTGCCTTTTCTATAGTAAATTATTCAAAAAATCATTTTTTACTGTCGCAAATTTTAAATACGCCAGGGATTGCCTTTTCTATAGTAAATTATTTAAAAATTCATTTTCTACTGTCGCAAATTTTAATTACGCCAGGGATTGCCTTTTCTATAGTAAATTATTCAAAAACTAATTTTATACTGACGCAAATTATAATTACGCCAGGGATTGCCTTTTCTATAGTAAATTATTCACAAATTCATTTTTTACTGTCTCAAATTTTAATTACGCCAAAGATTGCCTTTTCTATAGTAAATTATTCAAAAAATAATTTTTTACTTTCGCAAATTTTAATTACGCCAGGGATTGCCTTTTGTATAGTAAATTATTCAAAAAATAATTTTATACTGTCGCAAATTATAATTACGCCAGGGATTGCCTTTTCTATAGTAAATTATTCACAAATTCATTTTTTACTGTCTCAAATTTTAATTACGCCAAAGATTGCCTTTTCTATAGTAAATTATTCAAAAAATAATTTTTTACTTTCGCAAATTTTAATTACGCCAGGGATTGCCTTTTGTATAGTAAATTATTCAAAAAATAATTTTATACTGTTGCAAATTTTAATTACGCCAGGGATTGCCTTTTCTATAGTAAATTATTCAAAAATTAATTTTTTACTGTCGCAAATTTTAATTATGCCAGGGATTGCCTTTTCTATAGTAAATTATTCAAAAAATCATTTTATACTGTTGCAAATTTTAATTACGCCAGGGATTGCCTTTTCTATAGTAAATTATTCAAAAATTAATTTTTTATTGTCGCAAATTTTAAATACGCCAGGGATTGCCTTTTCTATAGTAAATTATTTAAAAATTCATTTTCTACTGTCGCAAATTTAATTACCCCAGGGATTGCCTTTTCTATAGTAAATTTTGCAAAAATTAATTTTTTACTGTCGCAAATTTTAAATACGCCAGGGATTGCCTTTTCTATAGTAAATTATTTAAAAATTCATTTTCTACTGTCGCAAATTTTAATTACGCCAGGGATTGCCTTTTCTATAGTAAATTATTCAAAAACTAATTTTATACTGACGCAAATTATAATTACGCCAGGGATTGCCTTTTCTATAGTAAATTATTCACAAATTCATTTTTTACTGTCTCAAATTTTAATTACGCCAAAGACTGCCTTTTCTATAGTAAATTATTCAAAAAATAATTTTTTACTTTCGCAAATTTTAATTACGCCAGGGATTGCCTTTTGTATAGTAAATTATTCAAAAAATAATTTTATACTGTCGCAAATTATAATTACGCCAGGGATTGCCTTTTCTATAGTAAATTATTCACAAATTCATTTTTTACTGTCTCAAATTTTAATTACGCCAAAGATTGCCTTTTCTATAGTAAATTATTCAAAAAATAATTTTTTACTTTCGCAAATTTTAATTACGCCAGGGATTGCCTTTTGTATAGTAAATTATTCAAAAAATAATTTTATACTGTTGCAAATTTTAATTACGCCAGGGATTGCCTTTTCTATAGTAAATTATTCAAAAATTAATTTTTTACTGTCGCAAATTTTAATTATGCCAGGGATTGCCTTTTCTATAGTAAATTATTCAAAAAATCATTTTATACTGTTGCAAATTTTAATTACGCCAGGGATTGCCTTTTCTATAGTAAATTATTCAAAAATTAATTTTTTACTGTCGCAAATTTAAATACGCCAGGGATTGCCTTTTCTATAGTAAATTATTCAAAAAATAATTTTTTACTTTCGCAAATTTAATTACGCCAGGGATTGCCTTTTGTATAGTAAATTATTCAAAAAATAATTTTATACTGTTGCAAATTTTAAATACGCCAGGGATTGCCTTTTCTATAGTAAATTATTTAAAAATTCATTTTCTACTGTCGCAAATTTTAATTACGCCAGGGATTGCCTTTTCTATAGTAAATTATTCAAAAACTAATTTTATACTGACGCAAATTATAATTACGCCAGGGATTGCCTTTTCTATAGTAAATTATTCAAAAAATCATTTTTTACTGTCGCAAATTTTAAATACGCCAGGGATTGCCTTTTCTATAGTAAATTATTTAAAAATTCATTTTCTACTGTCGCAAATTTTAATTACGCCAGGGATTGCCTTTTCTATAGTAAATTATTCAAAAACTAATTTTATACTGACGCAAATTATAATTACGCCAGGGATTGCCTTTTCTATAGTAAATTATTCACAAATTCATTTTTTACTGTCTCAAATTTTAATTACGCCAAAGATTGCCTTTTCTATAGTAAATTATTCAAAAAATAATTTTTTACTTTCGCAAATTTTAATTACGCCAGGGATTGCCTTTTGTATAGTAAATTATTCAAAAAATAATTTTATACTGTCGCAAATTATAATTACGCCAGGGATTGCCTTTTCTATAGTAAATTATTCACAAATTCATTTTTTACTGTCTCAAATTTTAATTACGCCAAAGATTGCCTTTTCTATAGTAAATTATTCAAAAAATAATTTTTTACTTTCGCAAATTTTAATTACGCCAGGGATTGCCTTTTGTATAGTAAATTATTCAAAAAATAATTTTATACTGTTGCAAATTTTAATTACGCCAGGGATTGCCTTTTCTATAGTAAATTATTCAAAAATTAATTTTTTACTGTCGCAAATTTTAATTATGCCAGGGATTGCCTTTTCTATAGTAAATTATTCAAAAAATCATTTTATACTGTTGCAAATTTTAATTACGCCAGGGATTGCCTTTTCTATAGTAAATTATTCAAAAATTAATTTTTTATTGTCGCAAATTTTAAATACGCCAGGGATTGCCTTTTCTATAGTAAATTATTTAAAAATTCATTTTCTACTGTCGCAAATTTTAATTACCCCAGGGATTGCCTTTTCTATAGTAAATTTTGCAAAAATTAATTTTTTACTGTCGCAAATTTTAAATACGCCAGGGATTGCCTTTTCTATAGTAAATTATTTAAAAATTCATTTTCTACTGTCGCAAATTTTAATTACGCCAGGGATTGCCTTTTCTATAGTAAATTATTCAAAAACTAATTTTATACTGACGCAAATTATAATTACGCCAGGGATTGCCTTTTCTATAGTAAATTATTCACAAATTCATTTTTTACTGTCTCAAATTTTAATTACGCCAAAGACTGCCTTTTCTATAGTAAATTATTCAAAAAATAATTTTTTACTTTCGCAAATTTTAATTACGCCAGGGATTGCCTTTTGTATAGTAAATTATTCAAAAAATAATTTTATACTGTCGCAAATTATAATTACGCCAGGGATTGCCTTTTCTATAGTAAATTATTCACAAATTCATTTTTTACTGTCTCAAATTTTAATTACGCCAAAGATTGCCTTTTCTATAGTAAATTATTCAAAAAATAATTTTTTACTTTCGCAAATTTTAATTACGCCAGGGATTGCCTTTTGTATAGTAAATTATTCAAAAAATAATTTTATACTGTTGCAAATTTTAATTACGCCAGGGATTGCCTTTTCTATAGTAAATTATTCAAAAATTAATTTTTTACTGTCGCAAATTTTAATTATGCCAGGGATTGCCTTTTCTATAGTAAATTATTCAAAAAATCATTTTATACTGTTGCAAATTTTAATTACGCCAGGGATTGCCTTTTCTATAGTAAATTATTCAAAAATTAATTTTTTACTGTCGCAAATTTTAAATACGCCAGGGATTGCCTTTTCTATAGTAAATTATTTAAAAATTCATTTTCTACTGTCGCAAATTTTAATTACCCCAGGGATTGCCTTTTCTATAGTAAATTTTGCAAAAATTAATTTTTTACTGTCGCAAATTTTAAATACGCCAGGAATTGACTTTTCTATAGTAAATTATTTACAAATTCATTTTCTACTGTCGCAAATTTTAATTACGCCAGGGATTGCCTTTTCTATAGTAAATTATTCAAAAACTAATTTTATACTGACGCAAATTATAATTACGCCAGGGATTGCCTTTTCTATAGTAAATTATTCACAAATTCATTTTTTACTGTCTCAAATTTTAATTACGCCAAAGATTGCCTTTTCTATAGTAAATTATTCAAAAAATAATTTTTTACTTTCGCAAATTTTAATTACGCCAGGGATTGCCTTTTGTATAGTAAATTATTCAAAAAATAATTTTATACTGTTGCAAATTTTAATTACGCCAGGGATTGCCTTTTCTATAGTAAATTATTCAAAAATTAATTTTTTACTGTCGCAAATTATAATTACGCCAGGATTGCCTTTTCTATAGTAAATTTTGCAAAAAATAATTTTTTACTGTCGCAAATTTTAAATACGCAGGGATTGCCTTTTCAAAATAAATTATTCAAAAACTAATTTTATACTGACGCAAATTATAATTACGCCAGGGATTGCCTTTTCTATAGTAAATTATTCACAAATTCATTTTTTACTGTCTCAAATTTTAATTACGCCAAAGATTGCCTTTTCTATAGTAAATTATTCAAAAAATAATTTTTTACTTTCGCAAATTTTAATTACGCCAGGGATTGCCTTTTGTATAGTAAATTATTCAAAAAATAATTTTATACTGTTGCAAATTTTAATTACGCCAGCGATTGCCTTTTCTATAGTAAATTATTCAAAAATTAATTTTTTACTGTCGCAAATTATAATTACGCCAGGGATTGCCTTTTCTATAGTAAATTTTGCAAAAAATAATTTTTTACTGTCTCAAATTTTAACTACGCCATGGATTGCCTTTTCTATAGTAAATTTTGCAAAAAATAATTTTTACTGTCGCAAAATTTTAATTACGCCAGGGATTGCCTTTTCTATAGTAAATTATTCAAAAATAAATTTTTTACTTTCGCAAATTTTAATTACGCCAGGGATTGCCTTTTGTATAGTAAATTTTGCAAAAAATAATTTTTTACTGTCTCAAATTTTAATTACCCCAGGGATTGCCTTTTCTATAGTAAATTTTGCAAAAAATAATTTTTTATTGTCGCAAATTTTAATTATGCCAGGGATTGCCTTTTCTATAGTAAATTATTCAAAAAATCATTTTATACTGTTGCAAATTTTAATTACGACAGGGATTGCCTTTTCTATAGTAAATTATTCAAAAATTAATTTTTTACTGTCGCAAATTTTAAATACGCCAGGGATTGCCTTTTCTATAGTAAATTATTTAAAAATTCATTTTCTACTGTCGCAAATTTTAATTACCCCAGGGATTGCCTTTTCTATAGTAAATTTTGCAAAAAATAATTTTTTACTGTCGCAAGTTTTAATTAAGCCAGGGATTATCTTTTCTATAGTAAATTATTCAAAAACTAATTTTATACTGACGCAAATTATAATTACGCCAGGAATTGCCTTTTCTATAGTAAATTATTCAAAAAATCATTTTTTACTGTCGCAAATTTTAAATACGCCAGGGATTGCCTTTTCTATAGTAAATTATTTAAAAATTCATTTTCTACTGTCGCAAATTTTAATTACGCCAGGGATTGCCTTTTCTATAGTAAATTATTCAAAAACTAATTTTATACTGACGCAAATTATAATTACGCCAGGGATTGCCTTTTCTATAGTAAATTATTCACAAATTCATTTTTTACTGTCTCAAATTTTAATTACGCCAAAGATTGCCTTTTCTATAGTAAATTATTCAAAAAATAATTTTTTACTTTCGCAAATTTTAATTACGCCAGGGATTGCCTTTTGTATAGTAAATTATTCAAAAAATAATTTTATACTGTTGCAAATTTTAATTACGCCAGGGATTGCCTTTTCTATAGTAAATTATTCAAAAATTAATTTTTTACTGTCGCAAATTTTAATTATGCCAGGGATTGCCTTTTCTATAGTAAATTATTCAAAAATTCATTTTTTACTGTCTCAAATTTTAATTACGCCAAAGATTGCCTTTTCTATAGTAAATTATTCAGAAAATAATTTTTTACTTTCGCAAATTTTAATTACGCCAGGGATTGCCTTTTGTATAGTAAATTATTCAAAAAATAATTTTATACTGTTGCAAATTTTAATTACGCCAGGGATTGCCTTTTCTATAGTAAATTATTCAAAAATTAATTTTTTACTGTCGCAAATTTTAATTATGCCAGGGATTGCCTTTTCTATAGTAAATTATTCAAAAAATCATTTTTTACTGTCGCAAATTTTAAATACGCCAGGGATTGCCTTTTCTATAGTAAATTATTTAAAAATTCATTTTCTACTGTCGCAAATTTTAATTACGCTAGGGATTGCCTTTTCTATAGTAAATTATTCAAAAAATCATTTTTTACTGTCGCAAATTTTAAATACGCCAGGGATTGCCTTTTCTATAGTAAATTATTTAAAAATTCATTTTCTACTGTCGCAAATTTTAATTACGCCAGGGATTGCCTTTTCTATAGTAAATTATTCAAAAACTAATTTTATACTGACGCAAATTATAATTACGCCAGGGATTGCCTTTTCTATAGTAAATTATTCTCAAATTCATTTTTTACTGTCTCAAATTTTAATTACGCCAAAGCTTGCCTTTTCTATAGTAAATTATTCAAAAAATAATTTTTTACTTTCGCAAATTTTAATTACGCCAGGGATTGCCTTTTGTATAGTAAATTATTCAAAAAATAATTTTATACTGTCGCAAATTATAATTACGCCAGGGATTGCCTTTTCTATAGTAAATTATTCACAAATTCATTTTTTACTGTCTCAAATTTTAATTACGCCAAAGATTGCCTTTTCTATAGTAAATTATTCAAAAAATAATTTTTTACTTTCGCAAATTTTAATTACGCCAGGGATTGCCTTTTGTATAGTAAATTATTCAAAAAATAATTTTATACTGTTGCAAATTTTAATTACGCCAGGGATTGCCTTTTCTATAGTAAATTATTCAAAAATTAATTTTTTACTGTCGCAAATTTTAATTATGCCAGGGATTGCCTTTTCTATAGTAAATTATTCAAAAAATCATTTTATACTGTTGCAAATTTTAATTACGCCAGGGATTGCCTTTTCTATAGTAAATTATTCAAAAATTAATTTTTTACTGTCGCAAATTTTAAATACGCCAGGGATTGCCTTTTCTATAGTAAATTATTTAAAAATTTATTTTCTACTGTCGCAAATTTTAATTACCCCAGGGATTGCCTTTTCTATAGTAAATTTTGCAAAAATTAATTTTTTTACTGTCGCAAATTTTAAATACGCCAGGAATTGACTTTTCTATAGTAAATTATTTAGAAATTCATTTTCTACTCTCGCAAATTTTAATTACGCCAGGGATTGCCTTTTCTATAGTAAATTATTCAAAAACTAATTTTATACTGACGCAAATTATAATTACGCCAGGGATTGCCTTTTCTATAGTAAATTATTCACAAATTCATTTTTTACTGTCTCAAATTTTAATTACGCCAAAGATTGCCTTTTCTATAGTAAATTATTCAAAAAATAATTTTTTACTTTCGCAAATTTTAATTACGCCAGGGATTGCCTTTTGTATAGTAAATTATTCAAAAAATAATTTTATACTGTTGCAAATTTTAATTACGCCAGGGATTGCCTTTTCTATAGTAAATTATTCAAAAATTAATTTTTTACTGTCGCAAATTATAATTACGCCAGGGATTGCCTTTTCTATAGTAAATTTTGCAAAAAATAATTTTTTACTGTCGCAAATTTTAAATACGCCAGGGATTGCCTTTTCTATAGTAAATTATTCAAAAACTAATTTTATACTGACGCAAATTATAATTACGCCAGGGATTGCCTTTTCTATAGTAAATTATTCACAAATTCATTTTTTACTGTCTCAAATTTTAATTACGCCAAAGATTGCCTTTTCTATAGTAAATTATTCAAAAAATAATTTTTTACTTTCGCAAATTTTAATTACGCCAGGGATTGCCTTTTGTATAGTAAATTATTCAAAAAATAATTTTATACTGTTGCAAATTTTAATTACGCCAGGGATTGCCTTTTCTGTAGTAAATTATTCAAAAATTAATTTTTTACTGTCGCAAATTATAATTACGCCAGGGATTGCCTTTTCTATAGTAAATTTTGCAAAAAATAATTTTTTACTGTCTCAAATTTTAACTACGCCATGGATTGCCTTTTCTATAGTAAATTTTGCAGAAAATAATTTTTACTGTCGCAAAATTTTAATTACGCCAGGGATTGCCTTTTCTATAGTAAATTATTCAAAAATTAATTTTTTACTTTCGCAAATTTTAATTACGCCAGGGATTGCCTTTTGTATAGTAAATTTTGCAAAAAATAATTTTTTACTGTCTCAAATTTTAATTACCCCAGGGATTGCCTTTTCTATAGTAAATTATTCAAAAAATAATTTTTTACTTTCGCAAATTTTAATTACGCCAGGGATTGCCTTTTGTATAGTAAATTATTCAAAAAATCATTTTTTACTGTCGCAAATTTTAAATACGCCAGGGATTGCCTTTTCTATAGTAAATTATTTAAAAATTCATTTTCTACTGTCGCAAATTTTAATTACGCCAGGGATTGCCTTTTCTATAGTAAATTATTCAAAAACTAATTTTATACTTACGCAAATTATAATTACGCCAGGGATTGCCTTTTCCATAGTAAATTATTCAAAAAATCATTTTTTACTGTCGCAAATTTTAAATACGCCAGGGATTGCCTTTTCTATAGTAAATTATTTAAAAATTCATTTTCTACTGTCGCAAATTTTAATTACGCCAGGGATTGCCTTTTCTATAGTAAATTATTCAAAAACTAATTTTATACTGACGCAAATTATAATTACGCCAGGGATTGCCTTTTCTTTAGTAAATTATTCACAAATTCATTTTTTACTGTCTCAAATTTTAATTACGCCAAAAATTGCCTTTTCTATAGTAAATTATTCAAAAAATAATTTTTTACTTTCGCAAATTTTAATTACGCCAGGGATTGCCTTTTGTATAGTAAATTATTCAAAAAATAATTTTATACTGTCGCAAATTATAATTACGCCAGGGATTGCCTTTTCTATAGTAAATTATTCACAAATTCATTTTTTACTGTCTCAAATTTTAATCACGCCAAAGATTGCCTTTTCTATAGTAAATTATTCAAAAAATAATTTTTTACTTTCGCAAATTTTAATTACGCCAGGGATTGCCTTTTGTATAGTAAATTATTCAAAAAATAATTTTATACTGTTGCAAATTTTAATTACGCCAGGGATTGCCTTTTCTATAGTAAATTATTCAAAAATTAATTTTTTACTGTCGCAAATTATAATTACGCCAGGAATTGCCTTTTCTATAGTAAATTTTGCAAAAAATAATTTTTTACTGTCGCAACTTTTAAATACGCCAGGGATTGCCTTTTCTATAGTAAATTATTCAAAAACTAATTTTATACGGACGCAAATTATAATTACGCCAGGGATTGCCTTTTCTATAGTAAATTATTCACAAATTCATTTTTTACTGTCTCAAATTTTAATTACGCCAAAGATTGCCTTTTCTATAGTAAATTATTCAAAAAATAATTTTTTACTTTCGCAAATTTTAATTACGCCAGGGATTGCCTTTTGTATAGTAAATTATTCAAAAAATAATTTTATACTGTTGCAAATTTTAATTACGCCAGGGATTGCCTTTTCTATAGTAAATTATTCAAAAATTAATTTTTTACTGTCGCAAATTATAATTACGCCAGGGATTGCCTTTTCTATAGTAAATTTTGCAAAAAATAATTTTTTACTGTCTCAAATTTTAACTACGCCATGGATTGCCTTTTCTATAGTAAATTTTGCAAAAAATAATTTTTACTGTCGCAAAATTTTAATTACGCCAGGGATTGCCTTTTCTATAGTAAATTATTCAAAAATTAATTTTTTACTTTCGCAAATTTTAATTACGGCAGGGATTGCCTTTTGTATAGTAAATTTTGCAAAAAATAATTTTTTACTGTCTCAAATTTTAATTACCCCAGGGATTGCCTTTTCTATAGTAAATTTTGCAAAAAATAATTTTTTATTGTCGCAAATTTTAATTATGCCAGGGATTGCCTTTTCTATAGTAAATTATTCAAAAAATCATTTTATACTGTTGCAAATTTTAACTACGCCAGGGATTGCCTTTTCTATAGTAAATTATTCAAAAATTAATTTTTTACTGTCGCAAATTTTAAATACGCCAGGGATTGCCTTTTCTATAGTAAATTATTTAAAAATTCATTTTCTACTGTCGCAAATTTTAATTACCCCAGGGATTGCCTTTTCTATAGTAAATTTTGCAAAAAATAATTTTTTACTGTCGCAAGTTTTAATTAAGCCAGGGATTATCTTTTCTATAGTAAATTATTCAAAAACTAATTTTATACTGACGGAAATTATAATTACGCCAGGGATTGCCTTTTCTATAGTAAATTATTCAAAAAATCATTTTTTACTGTCGCAAATTTTAAATACGCCAGGGATTGCCTTTTCTATAGTAAATTATTTAAAAATTCATTTTCTACTGTCGCAAATTTTAATTACGCCAGGGATTGCCTTTTCTATAGTAAATTATTCAAAAACTAATTTTATACTGACGCAAATTATAATTACGCCAGGGATTGCCTTTTCTATAGTAAATTATTCACAAATTCATTTTTTACTGTCTCAAATTTTAATTACGCCAAAGATTGCCTTTTCTATAGTAAATTATTCAAAAAATAATTTTTTACTTTCGCAAATTTTAATTACGCCAGGGATTGCCTTTTGTATAGTAAATTATTCAAAAAATAATTTTATACTGTCGCAAATTATAATTACGCCAGGGATTGCCTTTTCTATAGTAAATTATTCACAAATTCATTTTTTACTGTCTCAAATTTTAATTATGCCAAAGATTGCCTTTTCTATAGTAAATTATTCAAAAAATAATTTTTTACTTTCGCAAATTTTAATTACGCCAGGGATTGCCTTTTGTATAGTAAATTATTCAAAAAATAATTTTATACTGTTGCAAATTTTAATTACGCCAGGGATTGCCTTTTCTATAGTAAATTATTCAAAAATTAATTTTTTACTGTCGCAAATTTTAATTATGCCAGGGATTGCCTTTTCTATAGTAAATTATTCAAAAATTCATTTTTTACTGTCTCAAATTTTAATTACGCCAAAGATTGCCTTTTCTATAGTAAATTATTCAAAAAATAATTTTTTACTTTCGCAAATTTTAATTACGCCAGGGATTGCCTTTTGTATAGTAAATTATTCAAAAAATAATTTTATACTGTTGCAAATTTTAATTACGCCAGGGATTGCCTTTTCTATAGTAAATTATTCAAAAATTAATTTTTTACTGTCGCAAATTTTAATTATGCCAGGGATTGCCTTTTCTATAGTAAATTATTCAAAAAATCATTTTTTACTGTCGCAAATTTTAAATACGCCAGGGATTGCCTTTTCTATAGTAAATTATTCAAAAAATAATTTTTTACTGTCGCAAATTTTAATTACGCCAGGGATTGCCTTTTCTATAGTAAATTATTCAAAAACTAATTTTATACTGACGCAAATTATAATTACGCCAGGGATTGCCTTTTCCATAGTAAATTATTCAAAAAATCATTTTTTACTGTCGCAAATTTTAAATACGCCAGGGATTGCCTTTTCTATAGTAAATTATTTAAAAATTCATTTTCTACTGTCGCAAATTTTAATTACGCCAGGGATTGCCTTTTCTATAGTAAATTATTCAAAAACTAATTTTATACTGACGCAAATTATAATTACGCCAGGGATTGCCTTTTCTATAGTAAATTATTCACAAATTCATTTTTTACTGTCTCAAATTTTAATTACGCCAAAGATTGCCTTTTCTATAGTAAATTATTCAAAAAATAATTTTTTACTTTCGCAAATTTTAATTACGCCAGGGATTGCCTTTTGTATAGTAAATTATTCAAAAAATAATTTTATACTGTCGCAAATTATAATTACGCCAGGGATTGCTTTTCTATAGTAAATTATTCACAAATTCATTTTTTACTGTCTCAAATTTTAATTACGCCAAAGATTGCCTTTTCTATAGTAAATAATTCAAAAAATAATTTTTTACTTTCGCAAATTTTAATTACGCCAGGTATTGCCTTTTGTATAGTAAATTATTCAAAAAATAATTTTATACTGTTGCAAATTTTAATTACGCCAGGGATTGCCTTTTCTATAGTAAATTATTCAAAAATTAATTTTTTACTGTCGCAAATTTTAATTATGCCAGGGATTGCCTTTTCTATAGTAAATTATTCAAAAAATCTTTTTATACTGTTGCAAATTTTAATTACGCCAGGGTTTGCCTTTTCTATAGTAAATTATTCAAAAATTAATTTTTTACTGTCGCAAATTTTAAATACGCCAGGGATTGCCTTTTCTATAGTAAATTATTCAAAAAATAATTTTTTACTTTCGCAAATTTTAATTACGCCAGGGATTGCCTTTTGTATAGTAAATTATTCAAAAAATAATTTTATACTGTTGCAAATTTTAATTACGCCAGGGATTGCCTTTTCTATAGTAAATTATTCAAAAATTAATTTTTTACTGCCGCAAATTTTAATTATGCCAGGGATTGCCTTTTCTATAGTAAATTATTCAAAAAATCATTTTTTACTGTCGCAAATTTTAAATACGCCAGGGATTGCCTTTTCTATAGTAAATTATTTAAAAATTCATTTTCTACTGTCGCAAATTTTAATTACGCCAGGGATTGCCTTTTCTATAGTAAATTATTCAAAAAATAATTTTTTACTTTCGCAAATTTTAATTACGCCAGGGATTGCCTTTTGTATAGTAAATTATTCAAAAAATAATTTTATACTGTTGCAAATTTTAATTACGCCAGGGATTGCCTTTTCTATAGTAAATTATTCAAAAATTAATTTTTTACTGTCGCAAATTTTAATTATGCCAGGGATTGCCTTTTCTATAGTAAATTATTCAAAAAATCATTTTTTACTTTCGCAAATTTTAAATACGCCAGGGATTGCCTTTTCTATAGTAAATTATTTAAAAATTCATTTTCTACTGTCGCAAATTTTAATTACGCCAGGGATTGCCTTTTCTATAGTAAATTATTCAAAAACTAATTTTATACTGACGCAAATTATAATTACGCCAGGGATTGCCTTTTCCATAGTAAATTATTCAAAAAATCATTTTTTACTGTCGCAAATTTTAAATACGCCAGGGATTGCCTTTTCTATAGTAAATTATTTAAAAATTCATTTTCTACTGTCGCAAATTTTAATTACGCCAGGGATTGCCTTTTCTATAGTAAATTATTCAAAAACTAATTTTATACTGACGCAAATTATAATTACGCCAGGGATTGCCTTTTCTATAGTAAATTATTCACAAATTCATTTTTTACTGTCTCAAATTTTAATTACGCCAAAGATTGCCTTTTCTATAGTAAATTATTCAAAAAATAATTTTTTACTTTCGCAAATTTTAATTACGCCAGGGATTGCCTTTTGTATAGTAAATTATTCAAAAAATAATTTTATACTGTCGCAAATTATAATTACGCCAGGGATTGCTTTTCTATAGTAAATTATTCACAAATTCATTTTTTACTGTCTCAAATTTTAATTACGCCAAAGATTGCCTTTTCTATAGTAAATTATTCAAAAAATAATTTTTTACTTTCGCAAATTTTAATTACGCCAGGGATTGCCTTTTGTATAGTAAATTATTCAAAAAATAATTTTATACTGTTGCAAATTTTAATTACGCCAGGGATTGCCTTTTCTATAGTAAATTATTCAAAAATTAATTTTTTACTGTCGCAAATTTTAATTATGCCAGGGATTGCCTTTTCTATAGTAAATTATTCAAAAAATCTTTTTATACTGTTGCAAATTTTAATTACGCCAGGGTTTGCCTTTTCTATAGTAAATTATTCAAAAATTAATTTTTTACTGTCGCAAATTTTAAATACGCCAGGGATTGCCTTTTCTATAGTAAATTATTCAAAAAATAATTTTTTACTTTCGCAAATTTTAATTACGCCAGGGATTGCCTTTTGTATAGTAAATTATTCAAAAAATAATTTTATACTGTTGCAAATTTTAATTACGGCAGGGATTGCCTTTTCTATAGTAAATTATTCAAAAATTAATTTTTTACTGCCGCAAATTTTAATTACGCCAGGTATTGCCTTTTGTATAGTAAATTATTCAAAAAATAATTTTATACTGTTGCAAATTTTAATTACGCCAGGGATTGCCTTTTCTATAGTAAATTATTTAAAAATTCATTTTCTACTGTCGCAAATTTTAATTACGCCAGGGATTGCCTTTTCTATAGTAAATTATTCAAAAACTAATTTTATACTGACGCAAATTACAATTACGCCAGGGATTGCCTTTTCTATAGTAAATTATTCAAAAAATCATTTTTTACTGTCGCAAATTTTAAATACGCCAGGGATTGCCTTTTCTATAGTAAATTATTTAAAAATTCATTTTCTACTGTCGCAAATTTTAATTACGCCAGGGATTGCCTTTTCTATAGTAAATTATTCAAAAACTAATTTTATACTGACGCAAATTATAATTACGCCAGGGATTGCCTTTTCTATAGTGAATTATTCAAAAAATCATTTTTTACTGTCGCAAATTTTAAATACGCCAGGGATTGCCTTTTCTATAGTAAATTATTTAAAAATTCATTTTCTACTGTCGCAAATTTTAATTACGCCAGGGATTGCCTTTTCTATAGTAAATTATTCAAAAACTAATTTTATACTGACGCAAATTATAATTACGCCAGGGATTGCCTTTTCTATAGTAAATTATTCACAAATTCATTTTTTACTGTCTCAAATTTTAATTACGCCAAAGATTGCCTTTTCTATAGTAAATTATTCAAAAAATAATTGTTTACTGTCGCAAATTTTAATTACGCCAGGGATTGCCTTTTCTATAGTAAATTTTGCAAAAATTAATTTTTTACTGTCGCAAATTTTAAATACGCCAGGGATTGCCTTTTCTATAGTAAATTTTGCAAAAAAAATTTTTTACTGTCGCAAGTTTTAATTAAGCCAGGGATTATCTTTTCTATAGTAAATTTTGCAAAAATTAATTTTTTACTGTCGCAAATTTTAATTACGCCAGGGATTGCCTTTTCTATAGTAAATTTTGCAAAAAATAATTTTTTGCTGTCGCAAATTTTAATTACGCCAGGGATTGCCTTTTCTATAGTAAATTATTCAAAAATTCATTTTTTACTGTCGCAAATTTTAATTACGCCAGGGATTGCCTTTTGTATAGTAAATTATTCAAAAAATAATTTTAGACTGTCGCAAATTATAATTACGCCAGGGATTGCCTTTTCTATAGTAAATTATTCAAAAATTCATTTTTTAGTGTCTCAAATTTTAATTACGCCAGGGATTGCCTTTTCTATAGTAAATTATTCAAAAAATAATTTTTTACTGTCGCAAATTTTAATTACGCCAGGGATTGCCTTTTCTATAGTAAATTTTGCAAAAATTAATTTTTTACTGTCGCAAATTTTACTTACGCCAGGGATTGCCTTTTCTATAGTAAATTTTGCAAAAAATAATTTTTTACCTGTCGCAAATTTAATTACGCCAGGGATTGCCTTTTCTATAGTAAATTTTGCAAAAAATAATTTTTTACTGTTGCAAATTTTAAATACGCCAGGGATTGCCTTTTCTATAGTAAATTTTACAAAAAATAATTTTTTACTGTCGCAAGTTTTAATTACGCCAGGGATTGCCTTTTCTATAGTAAATTTTGCAAAAATTAATTTTTTACTGTCGCAAATTTTAATTACGCCAGGGATTGCCTTTTCTATAGTAAATTTTGCAAAAAATAATTTTTTACTGTTGCAAATTTTAAATACGCCAGGGCTTGCCTTTTCTATAGTAAATTATTCAAAAATTCATTTTTTACTGTCTCAAATTTTAATTACGCCAGGGATTGCCTTTTCTATAGTAAATTTTGCAAAAAATAATTTTTTACTGTCTCAAATTTTAAATACGCCAGGGATTGCCTTTTCTATAGTAAATTATTCAAAAAATAATTTTATACTGTCGCAAATTTTAAATACGCCAGGGATTGCCTTTTCTATAGTAAATTTTGCCAAAAATAATTTTTTACTGTCGCAAATTTTAATTATGCCAGGGATTGCCTTTTCTATAGTAAATTATTCAAAAAATAATTTTTTACTGTCGCAAATTTTAATTACGCCAGGGATTGCCTTTTATATAGTAAATTATTCGAAAAATAATTTTTTAGTGTCGCAAATTTTAATTACGCCAGGGATTGCCTTTTCTATAGTAAATTATTCAAAAAATAATTTTATACTGTCGCAAATTTTAATTACGCCAGGGATTGCCTTTTCTATAGTAAATTATTCAAAAAATAATTGTTTAGTGTCTCAAATTTTAATTACGCCAGGGATTGCCTTTTCTATAGTAAATTATTCAAAAAATAATTTTTTAATATCGCAAATTTTAATTACGCCAGGGATTGCCTTTTCTATAGTAAATTATTCAAAAATTAATTTTATACTGTCGCAAATTTTAATTACGCCAGGGATTGCCTTTTCTATAGTAAATTATTCAAAAATTCATTTTTTACTGTCTCAAATTTTAAATACGCCAGGGATTGCCTTTTCTATAGTAAATTACTCAAAAAATAATTTTATACTGTCGCAAATTATAATTACGCCAGGGATTGCCTTTCCTATAGTAAATTATTCAAAAATTAATTTTTTACTATCTCAAATTTTAATTACGACAGGGATTGCCTTTTCTATAGTAAATTATTCAAAAATTAATTTTTTTCTGTCGCAAATTATAATTACGCCAGGGATTGCCTTTTCTATAGTAAATTATTCAAAAAATAATTTTTTACTGTCGCAAATTTTAATTACGCCAGGGATTGCCTTTTCTATAGTAAATTATTCAAAAAATAATTTTTTACTGTCGCATATTTTAATTACGCCACGGATTGCCTTTTCTATAGTAAATTATTCAAAAAATAATTGTTTAGTGTCGCAAATTTTAATTACGCCAGGGATTGCCTTTTCTATAGTAAATTATTCAAAAATTCATTTTTTACTGTCGCAAATTTTAATTACGCCAGGGATTGCCTTTTCTATAGTAAATTTTGCAAAAAATAATTTTATACTGTTGCAAATTTTAATTACGCCAGGGATTGCCTTTTCTATAGTAAATTATTCAAAAAATAATTTTATACTGTCGCAAATTTTAATTACGCCAGGGATTGCCTTTTCTATAGTAAATTATTCAAAAAATAATTTTTTTCTGTCGCAAATTTTAATTACGCCAGGGATTGCCTTTTCTATAGTAAATTATTCAAAAAATAATTTTTTACTGTCGCAAATTTTAATTACGCCAGGGATAGCCTTTTCTATAGTAAATTATTCAAAAATTAATTTTATACTGTCGCAAATTTTAATTACGCCAGGGATTGCCTTTTCTATAGTAAATTATTCAAAAATTCATTTTTTACTGTCTCAAATTTTAAATACGCCAGGGATTGCCTTTTCTATAGTAAATTATTCAAAAAATAATTTTTTACTGTCGCAAATTTTAATTACGCCAGGGATTGCCTTTTCTATAGTAAATTATTCAAAAATTCATTTTTTACTGTCGCAAATTTTAATTACGCCAGGGATTGCCTTTTCTATAGTAAATTATTCAAAAAATAATTTTTTACTGTCGCAAATTTTAATTACGCCAGGGATTACCTTTTCTATAGTAAATTATTCAAAAAATAATTTTATACTGTCGCAAATTTTAATTACGCCAGGGATTGCCTTTTCTATAGTAAATTATTCAAAAATTCATTTTTTACTGTCGCAAATTTTAATTACGCCAGGGATTGCCTTTTCTATAGTAAATTATTCAAAAATTCATTTTTTACTGTCGCAAATTATAATTACGCCAGGGATTGCCTTTTCTATAGTCAATTATTCAAAAACTAATTGTTTAGTGTCGCAAATTTTAATTACGCCAGGGATTGCCTTTTCTATAGTAAATTATTCAAAAATTAATTTTTTTCTGTCGCAAATTATAATTACGCCAGGGATTGCCTTTTCTATAGTAAATTATTCAAAAAATAATTTTTTACTGTCTCAAATTTTAATTACGCCAGGGATTGCCTTTCCTATAGTAAATTATTCAAAAAATAATTTTTTACTGTCGCAAATTTTAAATATGCCAGGGATTGCCTTTTCTATAGTAAATTATTCAAAAAATAATTTTTTACTGTCGCAAATTTTAATTACGCCAGGGATTGCCTTTTCTATAGTAAATTATTCAAAAAATAATTTTTTACTGTTGCAAGTTTTAAATACGCCAGGGATTGCCTTTTCTATAGTAAATTATTCAAAAATTCATTTTTTACTGTCGCAAATTTTAACTACGCCAGGGATTGCCTTTTCTATAGTAAATTATTCAAAAAATGATTTTTTACTGTCGCAAATTTTAATTACGCCAGGGATTGCCTTTTCTATAGTAAATTTTGCAAAAAATAATTTTTTACTGTTGCAAATTTTAATTACGCCAGGGATTGCCTTTTCTATAGTAAATTTTGAAAAAAATAATTTTTTACTATCGCAAGTTTAATTACGCCAGGGATTGCCTTTTCTATAGTAAATTTTGCAAAAAATAATTGTTTAGTGTCGCAAATTTTAAATACGCCAGGGATTGCCTTTTCTATAGTAAATTTTGCAAAAAATAATTTTTTACTGTCGCAAATTATAATTACGCCAGGGATTGCCTTTTCTGTAGTAAATTATTCAAAAAATAATTTTTTACTGTCTCAAATTTTAATTACGCCAGGGATTGCCTTTTCTATAGTAAATTATTCAAAAAATAATTTTTTACTGTCGCAAATTTTAATTACGCCAGGAATTGCCTTTTCTCTAGTAAATTATTCAAAAAATAATTTTTTACTGTTGCAAATTTTAAATACGCCAGGGATTGCCTTTTCTATAGTAAATTATTCAAAAATTCATTTTTTACTGTCGCAAATTTTAATTACGCCAGGGATTGCCTTTTCTATAGTAAATTATTCAAAAAATAATTTTTTACTGTCGCAAATTTTAATTACGCCAGGGATTGCCTTTTCTATAGTAAATTTTGCAAAAAATAATTTTTTACTGTTGCAAATTTTAATTACGCCAGGGATTGCCTTTTCTATAGTAAATTTTGCAAAAAATAATTTTTTTACTGTCGCAAGTTTTAATTACGTCAGGGATTGCCTTTTCTATAGTAAATTTTGCAAAAAATAATTGTTTAGTGTCGCAAATTTTAAATACGCCAGGGGATTGCCTTTTCTATAGTAAATTTTGCAAAAAATAATTTTTTACTGTCGCAAATTATAATTACGCCAGGGATTGCCTTTTCTATAGTAAATTTTGCAAAAAATAATTTTTTAGTATCGCAAATTTTAATTACGCCAGGGATTGCCTTTTCTATAGTAAATTTTGCAAAAAATAATTTTTTACTGTCTCAAATTTTAATTACGCTAGGGATTGCCTTTTCTATAGTAAATTTTGCAAAAAATAATTTTTTACTGTCTCAAATTTTAATTACGCCAGGGATTGCCTTTTCTATAGTAAATTTTGCAAAAAATAATTTTTACTGTCGTAAATTTTGCAAAAAATAATTTTTTACTGTCTCAAATTTTAATTACGCCAGGGATTGCCTTTTCTATAGTAAATTTTGCAAAAAATAATTTTTACTGTCGCAAATTTTAATTACGCCAGGGATTGCCTTTTCTATAGTAAATTTTGCAAAAAATAATTTTTTACTGTCGCAAATTATAATTACGCCAGGGATTGCCTTTTCTGTAGTAAATTATTCAAAAAATAATTTTTTACTGTCGCAAATTTTAATTACGCCAGGGATTGCCATTTCTATAGGAAATTATTCAAAAAATAATTTTTTACTGTCGCAAATTTAAATTACGCCAGGGATTGCCTTTACTATAGCAAATTATTCAAAAATTCATTTTTTACTGTCGCAAATTTTAATTACGCCAGGGATTGCCTATTCTATAGTAAATTATTCAAAAAATAATTTTATACTGTCGCAAATTTTAATCACGCCAGGGATTGCCTTTTCTATAGTAAATTATTCAAAAAATAATTTTTTACTGTCGCAAATTTTAATTACGCCAGGGATTGCCTTTTCTATAGTAAATTTTGCAAAAAATAATTTTTTACTGTTGCAAATTTTAATTACGCCAGGGATTGCCTTTTCTATAGTAAATTTTGCAAAAAATATTTTTAACTGTCGCAAGTTTTAATTACGCCAGGGATTGCCTTTTCTATAGTAAATTTTGCAAAAAATAATTGTTTAGTGTCGCAAATTTTAAATACGCCAGGGATTGCCTTTTCTATAGTAAATTTGGAAAAAAATATTTTTTTACTGTCGGAAATTATAATTACGCCAGGGATTGCCTTTTCTGTAGTAAATTATTCAAAAAATAATTTTTTACTGTCGCAAATTTTAATTACGCCAAGGATTGCCTTTTCTATAGTAAATTATTCAAAAAATAATTTTTTACTGTCGCAAATTTTAATTACGCCAGGGATTGCCTTTTCTATAGTAAATTTTGCAAAAAATAATTTCTTACTGTTGCAAATTTTAATTACGCCAGGGATTGCCTTTTCTATAGTAAATTTTGCAAAAAATAATTTTTTACTGTCGCAAGTTTTAATTACGCCAGGGATTGCCTTTTCTATAGTAAATTTTGCAAAAAATAATTGTTTAGTGTCGCAAATTTTAAATACGCCAGGGATTGCCTTTTCTATAGTAAATTTTGCAAAAAATAATTTTTTACTGTCGCAAATTATAATTACGCCAGGGATTGCCTTTTCTGTAGTAAATTATTCAAAAAATAATTTTTTACTGTCGCAAATTTTAATTACGTCAGGGATTGCCTTTTCTATAGTAAATTTTGCAAAAAATAATTTTTTACTGTCGCAAATTATAATTACGCCAGCGATTGCCTTTTCTATAGTAAATTTTGCAAACAATAATTTTTTAGTGTCGCAAATTTTAATTACGCCAGGGATTGCCTTTTCTATAGTAAATTTTGCAAAAAATAATTTTTTACTGTCGCAAATTATAATTACGCCAGGGATTGCCTTTTCTATAGTAAATTTTGCAAAAAATAATTTTTTACTGTCTCAAATTTTAATTACGCCAGGGATTGCCTTTTCTATAGTAAATTTTGCAAAAAATAATTTTTTACTGTCTCAAATTTTAATTACGCCAGGGATTGCCTTTTCTATAGTAAATTTTGCAAAAAATAATTTTTACTGTCGCAAATTTTAATTACGCCAGGGATTGCCTTTTCTATAGTAAATTTTGCAAAAAATAATTTTTTACTGTCGCAAATTATAATTACGCCAGGGATTGCCTTTTCTGTAGTAAATTATTCAAAAAATAATTTTTTACTGTCGCAAATTTTAATTACGCCAGGGATTGCCTTTTCTATAGTATATTATTCAAAAAATAATTTTTTACTGTCGCAAATTTTAATTACGCCAGGGATTGCCTTTTCTATAGTAAATTATTCAAAAAATAATTTTTTACTGTTGCAAATTTTAAATACGCCAGGGATTGCCTTTACTATAGCAAGTTATTCAAAAATTCATTTTTTACTGTCGCAAATTTTAATTACGCCAGGGATTGCCTTTTCTATAGTAAATTATTCAAAAAATAATTTTATACTGTCGCAAATTTTAATTACGCCAGGGATTGCCTTTTCTATAGTAAATTATTCAAAAAATAATTTTTTACTGTCGCAAATTTTAATTACGCCAGGGATTGCCTTTTCTATAGTAAATTTTGCAAAAAATAATTTTTTACTGTTGCAAATTTTAATTACGCCAGGGATTGCCTTTTCTATAGTAAATTTTGCAAAAAATAATTTTTTACTGTCGCAAGTTTTAATTACGCCAGGGATTGCCTTTTCTATAGTAAATTTTGCAAAAAATAATTGTTTAGTGTCGCAAATTTTAAATACGCCAGGGATTGCCTTTTCTATAGTAAATTTTGCAAAAAATAATTTTTTACTGTCGCAAATTATAATTACGCCAGGGATTGCGTTTTCTGTAGTAAATTATTCAAAAAATAATTTTTTACTGTCGCAAATTTTAATTACGCCAGGGATTGCCTTTTCTATAGTAAATTATTCAAAAATAATTTTTTACTGTCGCAAATTTTAATTACGCCAGGGATTGCCTTTTCTATAGTAAATTATTCAAAAAATAATTTTATACTGTCGCAAATTTTAATTACGCCAGGGACTGCCTTTTCTATAGTAAATTATTCAAAAATTCATTTTTTACTGTCGCAAATTTTAATTACGCCAGGGATTGCCTTTTCTATAGTAAATTATTCAAAAAATAATTTTTTACTGTCGCAAATTTTAATTACGCCAGGGATTGCCTTTTCTATAGTAAATTTTGCAAAAAATAATTTTTTACTGTTGCAAATTTTAATTACGCCAGGTATTGCCTTTTCTATAATAAATTTTGCAAAAAATAATTGTTTACTGTCGCAAATTTTAATTACGCCAGGGATTGCCTTTTCTATAGTAAATTATTCGAAAACTCATTTTTTACTGTCTCAAATTTTAATTACTCCAGGGATTGCCTTTTCTATAGTAAATTATTCAAAAAATAATTGTTTACTGTCGCAAATTTTAATTACGCCAGGGATTGCCTTTTGTATAGTAAATTATTCAAAAAATAATTTTATACTGTGGCAAATTATAATTACGCCAGGGATTGCCTTTTCTTTAGTAAATTTTGCAAAAAATAATTTTTTAGTGTCGCAAATTTTAATTACGCCAGGGATTGCCTTTTCTATAGTAAATTTTGCAAAAAATAATTTTTTACTGTCTCAAATTTTAATTACGCCAGGGATTGCCTTTTCTATAGTAAATTTTGCAAAAAATAATTTTTTACTGTCTCAAATTTTAATTACGCCAGGGATTGCCTTTTCTATAGTAAATTTTGCAAAAAATAATTTTTACTGTCGCAAATTTTAATTACGCCAGGGATTGCCTTTTCTATAGTAAATTATTCAAAAATTAATTTTTTACTGTCGCAAATTTTTATTACGCCAGGGATTGCCTTTTGTATAGTAAATTATTCAAAAAATAATTTTATACTGTCGCAAATTATAATTACGCCAGGGATTGCCTTTTCTATAGTAAATTATTCAAAAATTCATTTTTTACTGTCTCAAATTTTAATTACGCCAGGGATTGCCTTTTCTATAGTAAATTTTGCAAAAAATAATTTTTTGCTGTCGCAAATTTTAATTACGCCAGGGATTGCCTTTTCTATAGTAAATTTTGCAAAAAATAATTTTTTACTGTCGCAAATTTTAATTACGCCAGGGATTGCCTTTTCTATAGTAAATTTTGCAAAAAATAATTTTTTACTGTCGCAAGTTTTAATTACGCCAGGGATTGCCTTTTCTATAGTAAATTTTGCAAAAAATAATTGTTTAGTGTCGCAAATTTTAAATACGCCAGGGATTGCCTTTTCTATAGTAAATTTTGCAAAAAATAATTTTTTACTGTCGCAAATTATAATTACGCCAGGGATTGCGTTTTCTGTAGTAAATTATTCAAAAAATAATTTTTTACTGTCGCAAATTTTAATTACGCCAGGGATTGCGTTTTCTATAGTAAATTATTCAAAAATAATTTTTTACTGTCGCAAATTTTAATTACGCCAGGGATTGCCTTTTCTATAGTAAATTATTCAAAAAATAATTTTTTACTGTTGCAAATTTTAATTACGCCAGGGACTGCCTTTTCTATAGTAAATTATTCAAAAATTCATTTTTTACTGTCGCAAATTTTAATTACGCCAGGGATTGCCTTTTCTATAGTAAATTATTCAAAAAATAATTTTTTACTGTCGCAAATTTTAATTACGCCAGGGATTGCCTTTTCTATAGTAAATTTTGCAAAAAATAATTTTTTACTCTTGCAAATTTTAATTACGCCAGGTATTGCCTTTTCTATAATAAATTTTGCAAAAATTAATTTTTTACTGTCGCAAGTTTTAATTACGCCAGGGATTGCCTTTTCTATAGTAAATTTTGCAAAAAATAATTGTTTAGTGTCGCAAATTTTAAATACGCCAGGGATTGCCTTTTCTATAGTAAATTTTGCAAAAAATAATTTTTTACTGTCGCAAATTATAATTACGACAGGGATTGCCTTTTCTGTAGTAAATTATTCAAAAAATAATTTTTTACTGTCGCAAATTTTAATTACGCCAGGGATTGCCTTTTGTATAGTAAATTATTCAAAAAATAATTTTATACTGTCGCAAATTATAATTACGCCAGGGATTGCCTTTTCTATAGTAAATTTTGCAAAAAATAATTTTTTAGTGTCGCAAATTTTAATTACGCCAGGGATTGCCTTTTCTATAGTAAATTTTGCAAAAAATAATTTTTTACTGTCTCAAATTTTAATTACGCCAGGGATTGCCTTTTCTATAGTAAATTTTGCAAAAAATAATTTTTTACTGTCTCAAATTTTAATTACGCCAGGGATTGCCTTTTCTATAGTAAATTTTGCAAAAAATAATTTTTACTGTCGCAAATTTTAATTACGCCAGGGATTGCCTTTTCTATAGTAAATTATTCAAAAATTAATTTTTTACTGTCGCAAATTTTTATTACGCCAGGGATTGCCTTTTGTATAGTAAATTATTCAAAAAATAATTTTATACTGTCGCAAATTATAATTACGCCAGGGATTGCCTTTTCTATAGTAAATTATTCAAAAATTCATTTTTTACTGTCTCAAATTTTAGTTACGCCAGGGATTGCCTTTTCTATAGTAAATTTTGCAAAAAATAATTTTTTGCTGTCGCAAATTTTAATTACGCCAGGGATTGCCTTTTCTATAGTAAATTTTGCAAAAAATAATTTTTTACTGTCGCAAATTTTAATTACGCCAGGGATTGCCTTTTCTATAGTAAATTTTGCAAAAAATAATTTTTAACTGTCGCAAGTTTTAATTACGCCAGGGATTGCCTTTTCTATAGTAAATTTTGCAAAAAATAATTGTTTAGTGTCGCAAATTTTAAATACGCCAGGGATTGCCTTTTCTATAGTAAATTTTGCAAAAAATAATTTTTTACTGTCGCAAATTATAATTACGCCAGGGATTGCCTTTTCTATAGTAAATTATTCAAAAATTCATTTTTTACTGTCCGCAAATTTTAATTACGCCAGGGATTGCCTTTTGTATAGTAAATTATTCAAAAAATAATTTTATACTGTCGCAAATTATAATTACGCCAGGGATTGCGTTTTGTATAGTAAATTATTCAAAAATAATTTTATACTGTCGCAAATTATAATTACGACAGGGATTGCCTTTTCTATACTAAATTATTCAAAAATTCATTTTTTACTGTCGCAAATTTTAATTACGCCAGGGATTGCCTTTTCTATAGTAAATTATTCAAAAACTAATTGTTTAGTGACGCAAATTATAATTACGCCAGGGATTGCCTTTTCTATAGTAAATTATTCAAAAATTAATTTTTTTCTGTCGCAAATTTTAATTACGCCAGGGATTGCCTTTTCTATAGTAAATTTTGCAAAAAATAATTTTTTAGTGTCGCAAATTTTAATTACGCCAGGGATTGCCTTTTCTATAGTAAATTTTGCAAAAAATAATTTTTTACTGTCTCAAATTTTAATTACGCCAGGGATTGCCTTTTCTATAGTAAATTTTGCAAAAAATAATTTTTTACTGTTGCAAATTTTAAATACGCCAGGGATTGCCTTTTGTATAGTAAATTATTCAAAAAATAATTTTTTACTGTCTCAAATTTTAATTACGCCAGGGATTGCCTTTTCTATAGTAAATTTTGCAAAAAATAATTGTTTAGTGTCGCAAATTTTAATTACGCCAGGGATTGCCTTTTCTATAGTAAATTATTCAAAAAATAATTTTTTACTGTCTCAAATTTTAATTACGCCAGGGATTGCCTTTTCTATAGTAAATTATTCAAAAAATAATTTTTTACTGTTGCAAATTTTAATTACGCCAGGGATTGCCTTTTCTATAGTAAATTATTCAAAAAATAATTTTTTACTGTTGCAAATTTTAAATACGCCAGGGATTGCCTTTTCTATAGTAAATTTTGCAAAAAATAATTTTTTACTGTCGCAAATTTTAATTACGCCAGGGATTGCCTTTTCTATAGTAAATTATTCAAAAAATAATTTTTTACTGTCGCAAATTTTAATTACGCCAGGGATTACCTTTTCTATAGTAAAAATTATTAAAAAATTAATTTTTTACTGTCTCAAATTTTAATTACGCCAGGGATTGCCTTTTCTATAGTAAATTTTGCAAAAAATAATTTTTTACTGTCGCAAATTTTAATTACGCCAGGGATTGCCTTTTCTATAGTAAATTTTGCAAAAAATAATTGTTTAGTGTCGCAAATTTTAATTACGCCAGGATTGCCTTTTCTATAGTAAATTATTCAAAAAATAATTTTTTACTGTCTCAAATTTTAATTACGCCAGGGATTGCCTTTTCTATAGTAAATTATTCAAAAATAATTTTTTACTGTCGCAAATTTTAATTACGCCAGGGATTGCCTTTTCTATAGTAAATTATTCAAAAAATAATTTTTTACTGTCGCAAATTTTAATTACGCCAAGGATTGCCTTATTCTATAGTAAATTTTGCAAAAAATAATTTTATACTGTCGTAAATTATAATTACGCCAGGGATTGCCTTTTCTATAGTAAATTATTCAAAAATTCATTTTTTACTGTCGCAAATTTTAATTACGCCAGGGATTGCCTTTTCTATAGTAAATTATTCAAAAAATAATTTTATACTGTCTCAAATTTTAATTACGCCAGGGATTGCCTTTTCTATAGTAAATTATTCAAAAAATAATTTTTTACTGTCGCAAATTTTAATTACGCCAGGGATTGCCTTTTCTGTAGTAAATTATTCAAAAATTCATTTTTTACTGTCGCAAATTTTAATTACGCCAGGGATTGCCTTTTCTATAGTAAATTATTCAAAAACTAATTATTTAGTGTCGCAAATTTTAATTACGCCAGGGATTGCCTTTTCTATAGTAAATTATTCAAAAATTAATTTTTTTCTGTCGCAAATTTTAAATACGCCAGGGATTGCCTTTTCTATAGTAAATTATTCAAAAAATAATTTTGTACTGTCTCAAATTTTAAATACGCCAGGGATTGCCTTTTCTATAGTAAATTATTCAAAAAATAATTTTTTACTGTCGCAAATTTTAATTACGCCAGGGATTGCCTTTTGTATAGTAAATTTTTCAAAAATTCATTTTATACTGTCGCAAATTATAATTACGCCAGGGATTGCCTTTTCTATAGTAAATTATTCAAAAATTCATTTTTTACTGTCTCAAATTTTAATTACGCCAGGGATTGCCTTTTCTATAGTAAATTTTGCAAAAAATAATTTTTTGCTGTCGCAAATTTTAATTACGCCAGGGATTGCCTTTTCTATAGTAAATTTTGCAAAAAATAATTTTTTACTGTCGCAAATTTTAATTACGCCAGGGATTGCCTTTTCTATAGTAAATTTTGCAAAAAATAATTTTTTACTGTCGCAAGTTTTAATTACGCCAGGGATTGCCTTTTCTATAGTAAATTTTGCAAAAAATAATTGTTTAGTGTCGCAAATTTTAAATACGCCAGGGATTGCCTTTTCTATAGTAAATTTTGCAAAAAATAATTTTTTACTGTCGCAAATTATAATTACGCCAGGGATTGCGTTTTCTGTAGTAAATTATTCAAAAAATAATTTTTTACTGTCGCAAATTTTAATTACGCCAGGGATTGCCTTTTCTATAGTAAATTATTCAAAAAATAATTTTTTACTGTCGCAAATTTTAATTACGCCAGGGATTGCCTTTTCTATAGTAAATTTTGCAAAAAATAATTTTTTACTCTTGCAAATTTTAAGTACGCCAGGTATTGCCTTTTCTATAATAAATTTTGCAAAAATTAATTTTTTACTGTCGCAAGTTTTAATTACGCCAGGGATTGCCTTTTCTATAGTAAATTTTGCAAAAAATAATTGTTTAGTGTCGCAAATTTTAAATACGCCAGGGATTGCCTTTTCTATAGTAAATTTTGCAAAAAATAATTTTTTACTGTCGCAAATTATAATTACGACAGGGATTGCCTTTTCTGTAGTAAATTATTCAAAAAATAATTTTTTACTGTCGCAAATTTTAATTACGCCAGGGATTGCCTTTTGTATAGTAAATTATTCAAAAAATAATTTTATACTGTCGCAAATTATAATTACGCCAGGGATTGCCTTTTCTATAGTAAATTTTGCAAAAAATAATTTTTTAGTGTCGCAAATTTTAATTACGCCAGGGATTGCCTTTTCTATAGTAAATTTTGCAAAAAATAATTTTTTACTGTCTCAAATTTTAATTACGCCAGGGATTGCCTTTTCTATAGTAAATTTTGCAAAAAATAATTTTTTACTGTCTCAAATTTTAATTACGCCAGGGATTGCCTTTTCTATAGTAAATTTTGCAAAAAATAATTTTTACTGTCGCAAATTTTAATTACGCCAGGGATTGCCTTTTCTATAGTAAATTATTCAAAAATTAATTTTTTACTGTCGCAAATTTTTATTACGCCAGGGATTGCCTTTTGTATAGTAAATTATTCAAAAAATAATTTTATACTGTCGCAAATTATAATTACGCCAGGGATTGCCTTTTCTATAGTAAATTATTCAAAAATTCATTTTTTACTGTCTCAAATTTTAATTACGCCAGGGATTGCCTTTTCTATAGTAAATTTTGCAAAAAATAATTTTTTGCTGTCGCAAATTTTAATTACGCCAGGGATTGCCTTTTCTATAGTAAATTTTGCAAAAAATAATTTTTTACTGTCGCAAATTTTAATTACGCCAGGGATTGCCTTTTCTATAGTAAATTTTGCAAAAAATAATTTTTAACTGTCGCAAGTTTTAATTACGCCAGGGATTGCCTTTTCTATAGTAAATTTTGCAAAAAATAATTGTTTAGTGTCGCAAATTTTAAATACGCCAGGGATTGCCTTTTCTATAGTAAATTTTGCAAAAAATAATTTTTTACTGTCGCAAATTATAATTACGCCAGGGATTGCCTTTTCTATAGTAAATTATTCAAAAATTCATTTTTTACTGTCGCAAATTTTAATTACGCCAGGGATTGCCTTTTGTATAGTAAATTATTCAAAAAATAATTTTATACTGTCGCAAATTATAATTACGCCAGGGATTGCGTTTTGTATAGTAAATTATTCAAAAAATAATTTTATACTGTCGCAAATTATAATTACGACAGGGATTGCCTTTTCTATACTAAATTATTCAAAAATTCATTTTTTACTGTCGCAAATTTTAATTACGCCAGGGATTGCCTTTTCTATAGTAAATTATTCAAAAACTAATTGTTTAGTGACGCAAATTATAATTACGCCAGGGATTGCCTTTTCTATAGTAAATTATTCAAAAATTAATTTTTTTCTGTCGCAAATTTTAATTACGCCAGGGATTGCCTTTTCTATAGTAAATTTTGCAAAAAATAATTTTTTAGTGTCGCAAATTTTAATTACGCCAGGGATTGCCTTTTCTATAGTAAATTTTGCAAAAAATAATTTTTTACTGTCTCAAATTTTAATTACGCCAGGGATTGCCTTTTGTATAGTAAATTTTGCAAAAAATAATTTTTTACTGTTGCAAATTTTAAATACGCCAGGGATTGCCTTTTGTATAGTAAATTATTCAAAAAATAATTTTTTACTGTCTCAAATTTTAATTACGCCAGGGATTGCCTTTTCTATAGTAAATTTTGCAAAAAATAATTGTTTAGTGTCGCAAATTTTAATTACGCCAGGGATTGCCTTTTCTATAGTAAATTATTCAAAAAATAATTTTTTACTGTCTCAAATTTTAATTACGCCAGGGATTGCCTTTTCTATAGTAAATTATTCAAAAAATAATTTTTTACTGTTGCAAATTTTAATTACGCCAGGGATTGCCTTTTCTATAGTAAATTATTCAAAAAATAATTTTTTACTGTTGCAAATTTTAAATACGCCAGGGATTGCCTTTTCTATAGTAAATTTTGCAAAAAATAATTTTTTACTGTCGCAAATTTTAATTACGCCAGGGATTGCCTTTTCTATAGTAAATTATTCAAAAAATAATTTTTTACTGTCGCAAATTTTAATTACGCCAGGGATTACCTTTTCTATAGTAAATTATTAAAAAATTAATTTTTTACTGTCTCAAATTTTAATTACGCCAGGGATTGCCTTTTCTATAGTAAATTTTGCAAAAAATAATTTTTTACTGTCGCAAATTTTAATTACGCCAGGGATTGCCTTTTCTATAGTAAATTTTGCAAAAAATAATTGTTTAGTGTCGCAAATTTTAATTACGCCAGGGATTGCCTTTTCTATAGTAAATTATTCAAAAAATAATTTTTTACTGTCTCAAATTTTAATTACGCCAGGGATTGCCTTTTCTATAGTAAATTATTCAAAAAATAATTTTTTACTGTCGCAAATTTTAATTACGCCAGGGATTGCCTTTTCTATAGTAAATTATTCAAAAAATAATTTTTTACTGTCGCAAATTTTAATTACGCCAAGGATTGCCTATTCTATAGTAAATTTTGCAAAAAATAATTTTATACTGTCGTAAATTATAATTACGCCAGGGATTGCCTTTTCTATAGTAAATTATTCAAAAATTCATTTTTTACTGTCGCAAATTTTAATTACGCCAGGGATTGCCTTTTCTATAGTAAATTATTCAAAAAATAATTTTATACTGTCTCAAATTTTAATTACGCCAGGGATTGCCTTTTCTATAGTAAATTATTCAAAAAATAATTTTTTACTGTCGCAAATTTTAATTACGCCAGGGATTGCCTTTTCTGTAGTAAATTATTCAAAAATTCATTTTTTACTGTCGCAAATTTTAATTACGCCAGGGATTGCCTTTTCTATAGTAAATTATTCAAAAACTAATTATTTAGTGTCGCAAATTTTAATTACGCCAGGGATTGCCTTTTCTATAGTAAATTATTCAAAAATTAATTTTTTTCTGTCGCAAATTTTAAATACGCCAGGGATTGCCTTTTCTATAGTAAATTATTCAAAAAATAATTTTGTACTGTCTCAAATTTTAAATACGCCAGGGATTGCCTTTTCTATAGTAAATTATTCAAAAAATAATTTTTTACTGTCGCAAATTTTAATTACGCCAGGGATTGCCTTTTGTATAGTAAATTTTTCAAAAATTCATTTTATACTGTCGCAAATTATAATTACGCCAGGGATTGCCTTTTCTATAGTAAAATTATTCAAAAAATAATTTTTTACTGTTGCAAATTTTAAATACGCCAGGGATTGCCTTTACTATAGCAAATTATTCAAAAATTCATTTTTTACTGTCGCAAATTTTAATTACGCCAGGGATTGCCTTTTCTATAGTAAATTATTCAAAAAATAATTTTATACTGTCGCAAATTTTAATTACGCCAGGGATTGCCTTTTCTATAGTAAATTATTCAAAAAATAATTTTTTACTGTCGCAAATTTTAATTACGCCAGGGATTGCCTTTTCTATAGTAAATTTTGCAAAAAATAATTTTTTACTGTCGCAAATTATAATTACGCCAGGGATTGCATTTTCTGTAGTAAATTATTCAAAAATAATTTTTTACTGTCGCAAATTTTAATTACGCCAGGGATTGCCTTTTGTATAGTAAATTATTCAAAAATAATTTTATACTGTCGCAAATTATAATTACGCCAGGGATTGCCTTTTCTATAGTAAATTTTGCAAAAAATAATTTTTTAGTGTCGCAAATTTTAATTACGCCAGGGATTGCCTTTTCTATAGTAAATTTTGCAAAAAATAATTTTTTTCTGTCGCAAAATTTTAAATACGCCAGGGATTGCCTTTTCTATAGTAAATTATTCAAAAAATAATTTTAATACTGTTCTCAAATTTTAAATACGCCAGGGATTGCCTTTTTCTATAGTAAATTATTCAAAAAATTAATTTTTTACTGTCGCAAATTTTAATTACGCCAGGGATTGCCTTTTGTATAGTAAATTATTCAAAAATTCATTTATACTGTCGGCAAATTATAATTACGCCAGGGATTGCCTTTTCTATAGTAAATTATTCAAAAAATAATTTTTTACTGTCGCAAATTTTAATTACGCCAGGGATTGCCTTTTCTATAGTCAATTTTGCAAAAAATAATTTTTTACTGTTGCAAATTTTAATTACGCCAGGGATTGCCTTTTCTATAGTAAATTTTGCAAAAAATAATTTTTTACTGTCGGAAGTTTTAATTACGCCAGGGATTGCCTTTTCTATAGTAAATTTTACAAAAAATAATTGTTTAGTGTTGCAAATTTTAAATACGCCAGGGATTGCCTTTTCTATAGTAAATTTTGCAAAAAATAATTTTTTACTGTCGCAAATTATAATTACGCCAGGGATTGCCTTTTCTGTAGTAAATTATTCAAAAAAATAATTTTTTACTGTCGCAAATTTTAATTACGCCAGGGATTGCCTTTTGTATAGTAAATTATTCAAAAAATAATTTTATACTGTCGCAAATTATAATTACGCCAGGGATTGCCTTTTCTATAGTAAATTTTGCAAAAAAATAATTTTTTAGTGTCGCAAATTTTAATTACGCCAGGGATTGCCTTTTCTATAGTAAATTTTGCAAAAAATAATTTTTTTCTGTCGCAAATTTTAAATACGCCCGGGATTGCCTTTTCTATAGTAAATTATTCAAAAAATAATTTTATACTGTCTCAAATTTTAAATACGCCAGGGATTGCCTTTTCTATAGTAAATTATTCAAAAAATTAATTTTTTACTGTCGCAAATTTTAATTACGCCAGGGATTGCCTTTTGTATAGTAAATTATTCAAAAATTCATTTTATACTGTCGCAAATTATAATTACGCCAGGGATTGCCTTTTCTATAGTAAATTATTCAAAAAATAATTTTTTACTGTCGCAAATTTTAATTACGCCAGGGATTGCATTTTCTATAGTAAATTTTGCAAAAAATAATTTTTTTACTGTTGCAAATTTTAATTACGCCAGGGATTGCCTTTTCTATAGTAAATTTTGCAAAAAATAATTTTTTACTGTCGCAAGTTTTAATTACGCCAGGGATGGCCTTTTCTATAGTAAATTTTACAAAAAATAATTGTTTAGTGTCGCAAATTTTAAATACGCCAGGGATTGCCTTTTCTATAGTAAATTTTGCAAAAAATAATTTTTTTACTGTCGCAAAATTATAATTACGCCAGGGATTGCCTTTTCTGTAGTAAATTATTCAAAAAATAATTTTTTACTGTCGCAAATTTTAATTACGCCAGGGATTGCCTTTTGTATAGTAAATTATTCAAAAAATAATTTTATACTGTCGCAAATTATAATTACGCCAGGGATTGCCTTTTCTATAGTAAATTTTGCAAAAAAATAATTTTTTAGTGTCGCAAATTTTAACTACGCCAGGGATTGCCTTTTCTATAGTAAATTTTGCAAAAAATAATTTTTTTCTGTCGCAAATTTTAAATACGCCAGGGATTGCCTTTTCTATAGTAAATTATTCAAAAAATAATTTTATACTGTCTCAAATTTTTAAATACGCCAGGGATTGCCTTTTCTATAGTAAATTATTAATCAAAAAATTAATTTTTTCTGTCGCAAATTTTTAATTACGACAGGGATTGCCTTTTGTATAGTATATTATTCAAAAATTCATTTTATACTGTCGCAAATTATAATTACGCCAGGGATTGCCTTTTCTATAGTAAATTATTCAAAAAATAATTTTTTACTGTCGCAAATTTAAATTACGCCAGGGATTGCCTTTTCTATAGTAAATTTTTGCAAAAAATAATTTTTACTGTTGCAAATTTTAATTACGCCAGGGATTGCCTTTTCTATAGTAAATTTTGCAAAAAATAATTTTTTACTGTCGCAAGTTTTAATTACGCCAGGGATTGCCTTTTCTATAGTAAATTTTACAAAAAATAATTGTTTAGTGTCGCAAATTTTAAATACGCCAGGGATTGCCTTTTCTATAGTAAATTTGCAAAAAATAATTTTTTACTGTCGCAAATTATAATTACGCCAGGGATTGCCTTTTCTGTAGTAAATTATTCAAAAAATAATTTTTTACTGTCGCAAATTTTAATTACGCCAGGGATTGCCTTTTGTATAGTAAATTATTCAAAAAATAATTTTATACTGTCGCAAATTATAATTACGCCAGGGATTGCCTTTTCTATAGTAAATTTTGCAAAAAATAATTTTTTAGTGTCGCAAATTTTAATTACGCCAGGGATTGCCTTTTCTATAGTAAATTTTGCAAAAAAAATAATTTTTTTACTGTCTCAAATTTTAATTACGCCAGGGATTGCCTTTTCTATAGTAAATTTTGCAAAAAATAATTTTTTACTGTCGCAAATTATAATTACGCCAGGGATTGCCTTTTCTGTAGTAAATTATTCAAAAAATAATTCAAAAAATAATTTTTTACTGTCGCAAATTTTAATTACGCCAGGGATTGCCTTTTTTATAGTAAATTATTCAAAAAATAATTTTATACTGTCGCAAATTATAATTACGCCAGGGATTGCCTTTTCTATAGTAAATTTTGCAAAAAATAATTTTTTAGTGTCGCAAATTTTAATTACGCCAGGGATTGCCTTTTCTATAGTAAATTTTGCAAAAAATAATTTTTTTCTGTCGCAAATTTTAAATACGCCAGGGATTGCCTTTTCTATAGTAAATTATGCAAAAAATAATTTTATACTGTTTCAAATTTTAAATACGCCAGGGATTGCCTTTTCTATAGTAAATTATTCAAAAAATTAATTTTTTACTGTCGCAAATTTTAATTACGCCAGGGATTGCCTTTTGTATAGTAAATTATTCAAAAATTCATTTTATACTGTCGCAAATTATAATTACGCCAGGGATTGCCTTTTCTATAGTAAATTATTCAAAAAATAATTTTTTACTATCGCAAATTTTAATTACGGCAGGGATTGCCTTTTCTATAGTAAATTTTGCAAAAAATAATTTTTTACTGTTGCAAATTTTAATTACGCCAGGGATTGCCTTTTCTGTAGTAAATTTTGCAAAAAATAATTTTTTACTGTCGCAAGTTTTAATTACGCCAGGGATTGCCTTTTCTATAGTAAATTTTACAAAAAATAATTGTTTAGTGTCGCAAATTTTAAATACGGCAGGGATTGCCTTTTCTATAGTAAATTTTGCAAAAAATAATTTTTTACTGTCGCAAATTATAATTACGCCAGGGATTGCCTTTTCTGTAGTAAATTATTCAAAAAATAATTTTTTACTGTCGCAAATTTTAATTACGCCTGGGATTGCCTTTTGTATAGTAAATTATTCAAAAAATAATTTTATACTGTAGCAAATTATAATTACGCCAGGGATTGCCTTTTCTATAGTAAATTTTGCAAAAAATAATTTTTTAGTGTCGCAAATTTTAATTACGCCAGGGATTGCCTTTTTTATAGTAAATTTTGCAAAAAATAATTTTTTACTGTCTCAAATTTTAATTACGCCAGGGATTGCCTTTTCTGTAGTAAATTTTGCAAAAAATAATTTTTTACTGTCTCAAATTTTAATTACGCCAGGGATTGCCTTTTCTATAGTAAATTTTGCAAAAAATAATTTGTACTGTCGCAAATTTTAATTACGCCAGGGATTGCCTTTTCTATAGTAAATTTTGCAAAAAATAATTTTTTACTGTCGCAAATTATAATTACGCCAGGGATTGCCTTTTCTGTAGAAAATTTTTCAAAAAATAATTTTTTACTGTCGCAAATTTTAATTACGCCAGGGATTGCCTTTTCTATAGTAAATTATTCAAAAAATAATTTTTTACTGTCGCAAATTTTAATTACGCCAGGGATTGCCTTTTCTATAGTAAATTATTCAAAAAATAATTTTTTACTGTTGCAAATTTTAAATACGCCAGGGATTGCCTTTACTATAGCAAATTATTCAAAAATTCATTTTTTACTGTCGCAAATTTTAATTACGCCAGGGATTGCCTTTTCTATAGTAAATTATTCAAAAAATAATTTTATACTGTCGCAAATTTTAATTACGCCAGGGATTGCCTTTTCTATAGTAAATTATTCAAAAAATAATTTTTTACTGTCGCAAATTTTAATTACGCCAGGGATTGCCTTTTCTATAGTAAATTTTGCAAAAAATAATTTTTTACTGTTGCAAATTTTAATTACGCCAGGGATTGCCTTTTCTATAGTAAATTTTGCAAAAAATAATTTTTTACTCTCGCAAGTTTTAATTACGCCAGGGATTGCCTTTTCTATAGTAAATTTTGCAAAAAATAATTGTTTAGTGTCGCAAATTTTAAATACGCCAGGGATTGCCTTTTCTATAGTAAATTTTGCAAAAAATGATTTTTTACTGTCGCAAATTATAATTACGCCAGGGATTGCCTTTTCTGTAGGAAATTATTCAAAAAATAATTTTTTACTGTCGCAAATTTTAATTACGCCAGGGATTGCCTTTTCTATAGTAAATTATTCAAAAAATAATTTTTTACTGTCGCAAATTTTAATTACGCCAGGGATTGCCTTTTCTGTAGTAAATTATTCAAAAAATAATTTTTTACTGTTGCAAATTTTAAATACGCCAGGGATTGCCTTTTCTATAGTAAATTATTCAAAAATTCATTTTTTACTGTCGCAAATTTTAATTACGCCAGGGATTGCCTTTCCTATAGTAAATTATTCAAAAAATAATTTTTTACTGTCGCAAATTTTAATTACGCCAGGGATTGCCTTTTCTATAGTAAATTTTGCAAAAAATAATTTTTTACTGTTGCAAATTTTAATTACGCAGGGATTGCCTTTTCTATAGTAAATTTTGCAAAAAATAATTTTTTACTGTCGCAAGTTTTAATTACGCCAGGGATTGCCTTTTCTATAGTAAATTTTACAAAAAATAATTGATTAGTGTCGCAAATTTTAATTACGCCAGGGATTGCCTTTTCTATAGTAAATTTTGCAAAAAATAATTTTTTACTGTCGCAAATTATAATTACGCCAGGGATTGCCTTTTCTGTAGTAAATTATTCAAAAAATAATTTTTTACTGTCGCAAATTTTAATTACGCCAGGGATTGCCGTTTGTATAGTAAATTATTCAAAAAATAATTTTATACTGTCGCAAATTATAATTACGCCAGGGATTGCCTTTTCTATAGTAAATTTTGCAAAAATAATTTTTTAGTGTCGCAAATTTTAATTACGCCAGGGATTGCCTTTTCTATAGTAAATTTTGCAAAAAATAATTTTTTACTGTCTCAAATTTTAATTACGCAGGGATTGCCTTTTCTATAGTAAATTTTGCAAAAAATAATTTTTTACTGTCTCAAATTTTAATTACGCCAGGGATTGCCTTTTCTATAGTAAATTTTGCAAAAAATAATTTTTACTGTCGCAAATTTTAATTACGCCAGGGATTGCCTTTTCTATAGTAAATTATTCAAAAATTAATTTTTTACTGTCGCAAATTTTAATTACGCCAGGGATTGCCTTTTGTATAGTAAATTATTCAAAAAATAATTTTATACAGTCGCAAATTATAATTACGCCAGGGATTGCCTTTTCTATAGTAAATTATTCAAAAATTCATTTTTTACTGTCTCAAATTTAAATTACGCCAGGGATTGCCTTTGCTATAGTAAATTTTGCAAAAAATAATTTTTTACTGTCGCAAAATTTAATTACGCCAGGGATTGCCTTTTCTATAGTAAATTTTGCAAAAAATAATTTTTTACTGTCGCAAATTTTAATTACGCCAGGGATTGCCTTTTCTATAGTAAATTTTGCAAAAAATAATTTTTTACTGTCGCAAGTTTTAATTACGCCAGGGATTGCCTTTTCTATATTAAATTTTGCAAAAAATAATTGTTTAGTGTCGCAAATTTTAAATACGCCAGGGATTGCCTTTTCTCTAGTAAATTTTGCAAAAAATAATTTTTTACTGTCGCAAAGTATAATTACGCCAGGGATTGCCTTTTCTATAGTAAATTATTCAAAAATTCATTTTTACTGTCGCAAATTTTAATTACGCCAGGGATTGCCTTTTGTATAGTATATTATTCAAAAAATAATTTTATACTGTCGCAAATTATAATTACGCCAGGGATTGCGTTTTGTTAAGTAAATTATTCAAAAAATAATTTTATACTGTCGCAAATTATAATTACGCCAGGGATTGCCTTTTCTATAGTAAATTATTCAAAAATTCATTTTTTACTGTCGCAAATTTTAATTACGCCAGGGATTGCCTTTTCTATAGTAAATTATTCAAAAACTAATTGTTTAGTGTCCCAAATTATAATTACGCCAGGGATTGCCTTTTCTATAGTAAATTATTCAAAAATTAATTTTTTTCTGTCGCAAATTTTAATTACGCCAGGGATTGCCTTTTCTATAGTAAATTTTGCAAAAAATAATTTTTTAGTGTCGCAAATTTTAATTACGCCAGGGATTGCCTTTTCTATAGTAAATTTTGCAAAAAATAATTTTTTACTGTCTCAAATTTTAATTACGCCAGGGATTGCCTTTTCTATAGTAAATTTTGCAAAAAATAATTTTTTACTGTTGCAAATTTTAAATACGCCAGGGATTGCCTTTTGTATAGTAAATTATTCAAAAAATAATTTTTTACTGTCTCAAATTTTAATTACGCCAGGATTGCCTTTTCTATAGTAAATTTTGCAAAAAATAATTGTTTAGTGTCGCAAATTTTAATTACGCCAGGGATTGCCTTTTCTATAGTAAATTATTCAAAAAATAATTTTTTACTGTCTCAAATTTTAATTACGCCAGGGATTGCCTTTTCTATAGTAAATTATTCAAAAAATAATTTTTTACTGTTGCAAATTTTAAATACGCCAGGGATTGCCTTTTCTATAGTAAATTTTGCAAAAAATAATTTTTTACTGTCGCAAATTTTAATTACGCCAGGGATTGCCTTTTCTATAGTAAATTATTCAAAAAATAATTTTTTACTGTCGCAAATTATAATTACGCCAGGGATTGCCTTTTCTATACTAAATTATTCAAAAATTAATTTTTTACTGTCGCAAATTTTAAATACGCCAGGGATTGCCTTTTCTATAGTAAATTTTGCAAAAATTCATTTTTTACTGTCTCAAATTTTAATTACGCCAGGGATTGCCTTTTCTATAGTAAATTATTCAAAAAATAATTGTTTAGTGTCGCAAATTTTAATTACGCCAGGGATTGCCTTTTCTATAGTAAATTATTCAAAAAATAATTTTTTACTGTCGCAAATTTTAATTACGCCAGGGATTGCCTTTTCTATAGTAAATTATTCAAAATTAATTTTGTACTGTCTCAAATTTTAATTACGCCAGGGATTGCCTTTTCTATAGTAAATTTTGCAAAAAATAATTTTTTACTGTCGCAAATTTTAATTACGCCAGGGATTGCCTTTTCTATAGTAAATTTTGCAAAAAATAATTGTTTAGTGTCGCAAATTTTAATTACGCCAAGGATTGCCTTTTCTATAGTAAATTATTCAAAAAATAATTTTTTACTGTCTCAAATTTTAATTACGCCAGGGATTGCCTTTTCTATAGTAAATTATTCAAAAAATAATTTTTTACTGTCGCAAATTTTAATTACGCCAGGGATTGCCTTTTCTATAGTAAATTATTCAAAAAATAATTTTTTACTGTCGCAAATTTTAATTACGCCAGGGATTGCCTATTCTATAGTAAATTTTGCAAAAAATAATTTTATACTGTCGCAAATTATAATTAGGCCAGGGATTGCCTTTTCTATAGTAAATTATTCAAAAATTCATTTTTTACTGTCGCAAATTTTAATTACGCCAGGGATTGCCTTTTCTATAGTAAATTATTCAAAAAATAATTTTATACTGTCTAAAATTTTAATTACGCCAGGGATTGCCTTTTCTATAGTAAATTATTCAAAAAATATATTTTTTTACTGTCGCAAATTTTAATTACGCCAGGGATTGCCTTTTCTGTAGTAAATTATTCAAAAATTCATTTTTTACTGTCGCAAATTTTAATTACGCCAGGGATTGCCTTTTCTATAGTAAATTATTCAAAAACTAATTGTTTAGTGTCGCAAATTTTAATTACGGCAGGGATTGCCTTTTCTATAGTAAATTATTCAAAAATTAATTTTTTTCTGTCGCAAATTTTAAATACGCCAGGGATTGACTTTTCTATAGTAAATTATTCAAAAAATAATTTTATACTGTCTCAAATTTTAAATACGCCAGGGATTGCCTTTTCTATAGTAAATTATTCAAAAAATAATTTTTTACTGTCGCAAATTTTAATTACGCCAGGGATTGCCTTTTGTATAGTAAATTATTCAAAAATTCATTTTATACTGTCGCAAATTAAAATTACGCCAGGGATTGCCTTTTGTATAGTAAATTATTCAAAAAATAATTTTATACTGTCGCAAATTATAATTACGCCAGGGATTGCCTTTTCTATAGTAAATTATTCAAAAATTCATTTTTTACTGTCGCAAATTTTAATTACGCCAGGGATTGCCTTTTCTATAGTAAATTATTCAAAAACTAATTGTTTAGTGTCGCAAATTTTAATTACGCCAGGGATTGCCTTTTCTATAGTAAATTATTCAAAAATTCATTTTTTACTGTCACAAATTTTAATTACGCCAGGGATTGCCTTTTCTATAGTAAATTATTCAAAAAATCATTATTTACTGTCGCAATTATAATTACGCCAGGATTGCCTTTTCTATAGTAAATTATTCAAAAATTAATTTTTTACTGTCTCAAATTTTAATTACGCCAGGTATTGCCTTTTCTATAGTAAATTTTGCAAAAAATAATTTTTTACTGTTGCAAATTTTAAATACGCCAGGGATTGCCTTTTGTATAGTAAATTATTCAAAAAATAATTTTTTACTGTCTCAAATTTTAATTAAGCCAGGGATTGCCTTTTCTATAGTAAATTTTGCAAAAAATAATTTTTTACTGACGCAAATTTTAATTACGCCAGGGATTGCCTTTTCTATAGTAAATTATTCAAAAAATAATTGTTTAGTGTCTCAAATTTTAATTACGCCAGGGATTGCCTTTTCTATAGTAAATTATTCAAAAAATAATTTTTTAGTGTCGCAAATGATAATTACGCCAGGGATTGCCTTTTCTATAGTAAATTATTCAAAAAATAATTTTATACTGTCGCAAATTTTAATTACGCCAGGGATTGCCTTTTCTATAGTAAATTATTCAAAAATTCATTTTTTTACTGTCTCAAATTTTAAATACGCCAGGGATTGCCTTTTCTGTAGTAAATTATTCAAAAAATAATTTTTTACTGTCGCAAATTTTAATTACGCCAGGGATTGCCTTTTCTATAGTAAATTATTCAAAAATTCATTTTTTACTGTCGCAAATTTTAATTACGCCAGGGATTGCCTTTTCTATAGTAAATTATTCAAAAAATAATTTTTTACTGTCGCAAATTTTAATTAAGCCAGGGATTGCCTTTTCTATAGTAAATTATTCAAAAAATAATTTTTTACTGTCGCAAATTTTAATTACGCCAGGGATTGCCTTTTCTATAGTAAATTATTCAAAAAATAATTTTTTACTGTCTCAAATTTTAATTACGCCAGGGATTGCCTTTTCTATAGTAAATTATTCAAAAAATAATTTTTTACTGTCGCAAATTTTAATTACGCCAGGGATTACCTTTTCTATAGTAAATTTTGCAAAAAATAATTTTTTACTGTCGCAAATTTTAATTACGCCAGGGATTGACTTTTCTATAGTAAATTTTGCAAAAAATAATTTTTTACTGTTGCAAATTTTAAATACGCCAGGGATTGCCTTTTGTATAGTAAATTATTCAAAAAATAATTTTTTACTGTCTCAAATTTTAATTACGCCAGGGATTGCCTTTTCTATAGTAAATTTTGCAAAAAATAATTTTTTACAGTTGCAAATTTTAAATACGCCAGGGATTGCCTTTTGTATAGTAAATTATTCAAAAAATAATTTTTTACTGTCTCAAATTTTAATTACGCCAGGGATTGCCTTTTCTATAGTAAATTTTACAAAAAATAATTTTTTACTGACGCAAATTTTAATTACGCCAGGGATTGCCTTTTCTATAGTAAATAATTCAAAAATAATTTTATACTGTCGCAAATTTTAATTACGCCAGGGTTTGCCTTTTCTATAGTAAATTATTCAAAAATTAATTTTTTACTGTCTCAAATTTTAAATACGCCAGGGATTGCTTTTCTATAGTAAATTATTCAAAAAATAATTTTTTACTGTCGCAAATTTTAATTACGCCAGGGATTGCCTTTTCTATAGTAAATTATTCAAAAATTCATTTTTTACTGTCGCAAATTTTAATTACGCCAGGGATTGCCTTTTCTATAGTAAATTATTCAAAAAATAATTTTTTACTGTCGCAAATTTTAATTACGCCAGGGATTGCCTTTTCTATAGTAAATTATTCAAAAAATAATTTTTTACTGTCGCAAATTTTAATTACGCCAGGGATTGCCTTTTCTATAGTAAATTATTCAAAAAATAATTTTTTACTGTCTCAAATTTTAATTACGCCAGGGATTGCCTTTTCTATAGTAAATTATTCAAAAAATAATTTTTTACTGTCGCAAATTTTAATTACGCCAGGGATTGCCTTTTCTATAGTAAATTTTGCAAAAAATAATTTTTTACTGTCGCAAATTTTAATTACGCCAGGGATTGCCTTTTCTATAGTAAATTATTCAAAAATTAATTTTTTACTGTCGCAAATTATAATTACGCCAGGGATTGCCTTTTCTATAGTAAATTATTCAAAAAATAATTTTTTACTGTTGCAAATTTTAATTACGCCAGGGATTGCCTTTTCTATAGTTAATTATTCAAAAAATAATTTTTTACTGTCTCAAATATTAATTACGCCAGGGATTGCCTTTTCTATAGTAAATTATTCAAAAATTCATTTTATACTGTCGCAAATTATAATTACGCCAGGGATTGCCTTTTGTATAGTAAATTATTCAAAAAATAATTTTATACTGTCGCAAATTATAATTACGCCAGGGATTGCCTTTTCTATAGTAAATTATTCAAAAATTCATTTTTTACTGTCGCAAATTTTAATTACGCCAGGGATTGCCTTTTCTATAGTAAATTATTCAAAAACTAATTGTTTAGTGTCGCAAATTTTAATTACGCCAGGGATTGCCTTTTCTATAGTAAATTATTCAAAAATTCATTTTTTGCTGTCACAAATTTTAATTACGCCAGGGATTGCCTTTTCTATAGTAAATTATTCAAAAAATCATTTTTTACTGTCGCAAATTATAATTACGCCAGGATTGCCTTTTCTATAGTAAATTATTCAAAAATTAATTTTTTACTGTCTCAAATTTTAATTACGCCAGGTATTGCCTTTTCTATAGTAAATTTTGCAAAAAATAATTTTTTACTGTTGCAAATTTTAAATACGCCAGGGATTGCCTTTTGTATAGTAAATTATTCAAAAAATAATTTTTTACTGTCTCAAATTTTAATTAAGCCAGGGATTGCCTTTTCTATATTAAATTTTGCAAAAAATAATTTTTTACTGACGCAAATTTTAATTACGCCAGGGATTGCCTTTTCTATAGTAAATTATTCAAAAAATAATTGTTTAGAGTCTCAAATTTTAATTACGCCAGGGATTGCCTTTTCTATAGTAAATTATTCAAAAAATAATTTTTTAGTGTCGCAAATGATAATTACGCCAGGGATTGCCTTTCTATAGTAAATTATTCAAAAAATAATTTTATACTGTCGCAAATTTTAATTACGCCAGGGATTGCCTTTTCTATAGTAAATTATTCAAAAATTCATTTTTTACTGTCTCAAATTTTAAATACGCCAGGGATTTCCTTTTCTGTAGTAAATTATTCAAAAAATAATTTTTTACTGTCGCAAATTTTAATTACGCCAGGGATTGCCTTTTCTATAGTAAATTATTCAAAAATTCATTTTTTACTGTCGCAAATTTTAATTACGCCAGGGATTGCCTTTTCTATAGTAAATTATTCAAAAAATAATTTTTTACTGTCGCAAATTTTAATTAAGCCAGGGATTGCCTTTTCTATAGTAAATTATTCAAAAAATAATTTTTTACTGTCGCAAATTTTAATTACGCCAGGGATTGCCTTTTCTATAGTAAATTATTCAAAAATAATTTTTTACTGTCTCAAATTTTAATTACGCCAGGGATTGCCTTTTCTATAGTAAATTATTCAAAAAATAATTTTTTACTGTCGCAAATTTTAATTACGCCCAGGGATTGCCTTTTCTATAGTAAATTTTGCAAAAAATAATTTTTTACTGTCGCAAATTTTAATTACGCCAGGGATTGACTTTTCTATAGTAAATTTTGCAAAAAGTAATTTTTTACTGTTGCAAATTTTAAATACGCCAGGGATTGCCTTTTGTATAGTAAATTATTCAAAAAATAATTTTTTACTGTCTCAAATTTTAATTACGCCAGGGATTGCCTTTTCTATAGTAAATTTTGCAAAAAATAATTTTTTACAGTTGCAAATTTTAAATACGCCAGGGATTGCCTTTTGTATAGTAAATTATTCAAAAAATAATTTTTTACTGTCTCAAATTTTAATTACGCCAGGGATTGCCTTTTCTATAGTAAATTTTACAAAAAATAATTTTTTACTGACGCAAATTTTAATTACGCCAGGGATTGCCTTTTCTATAGTAAATTATTCAAAAATAATTTTATACTGTCGCAAATTTTAATTACGCCAGGGTTTGCCTTTTCTATAGTAAATTATTCAAAAATTCATTTTTTACTGTCTCAAATTTTAAATACGCCAGGGATTGCTTTTCTATAGTAAATTATTCAAAAAATAATTTTTTACTGTCGCAAATTTTAATTACGCCAGGGATTGCCTTTTCTATAGTAAATTATTCAAAAATTCATTTTTTACTGTCGCAAATTTTAATTACGCCAGGGATTGCCTTTTCTATAGTAAATTATTCAAAAAATAATTTTTTACTGTCGCAAATTTTAATTACGCCAGGGATTGCCTTTTCTATAGTAAATTATTCAAAAATAATTTTTTACTGTCGCAAATTTTAATTACGCCAGGGATTGCCTTTTCTATAGTAAATTATTCAAAAAATAATTTTTTACTGTCTCAAATTTTAATTACGCCAGGGATTGCCTTTTCTATAGTAAATTATTCAAAAAATAATTTTTTACTGTCGCAAATTTTAATTACGCCAGGGATTGCCTTTTCTATAGTAAATTTTGCAAAAAATAATTTTTTACTGTCGCAAATTTTAATTACGCCAGGGATTGCCTTTTCTATAGTAAATTATTCAAAAATTAATTTTTTACTGTCGCAAATTATAATTACGCCAGGGATTGCCTTTTCTATAGTAAATTATTCAAAAAATAATTTTTTACTGTTGCAAATTTTAATTACGCCAGGGATTGCCTTTTCTATAGTTAATTATTCAAAAAATAATTTTTTACTGTCTCAAATATTAATTACGCCAGGGATTGCCTTTTCTATAGTATATTATTCAAAAAATAATTTTATACTGTCGCAAATTTTAAATACGCCAGGGATTGCCTTTTCTATAGTAAATTTTGCCAAAAATAATTTTTTACTGTCGCAAATTATAATTACGCCAGGGATTGCCTTTTCTATAGTAAATTTTGCCAAAAATAATTTTTTACTGTCGCAAATTATAATTACGCCAGGGATTGCCTTTTCTATAGTAAATTATTCAAAAAATAATTTTTTACTGTTGCAAATTTTAATTACGCCAGGGATTGCCTTTTCTATAGTAAATTATTCAATATATAATTTTTTACTGTCGCAAATTTTAATTATGCCAGGGATTGCCTTTTCTATAGTAAATTTTGCCAAAAATAATTTTTTACTGTCGCAAATTATAATTACGCCAGGGATTGCCTTTTCTATAGTAAATTATTCAAAAAATAATTTTTTACTGTCGCTAATTTTAAATACGCCAGGGATTGCCTTTTCTATAGTAAATTTTGCAAAAAATAATTTTTTACTGTTGCAAATTTTAATTACGCCAGGGATTGCCTTTTGTATAGTAAATTATTCAAAAAATAATTTTTTACTGTCTCAAATTTTAATTAAGCCAGGGATTGCCTTTTCTATAGTAAATTTTGCAAAAAATAATTTTTTACTGACGCAAATTTTAATTACGCCAGGGATTGCCTTTTCTATAGTAAATTATTCAAAAAATAATTGTTTAGTGTCTCAAATTTTAATTACGCCAGGGATTGCCTTTTCTATAGTAAATTATTCAAAAAATAATTTTTTAGTGTCGCAAATGATAATTACGCCAGGGATTGCCTTTTCTATAGTAAATTATTCAAAAAATAATTTTATACTGTCGCAAATTTTAATTACGCCAGGGATTGCCTTTTCTATAGTAAATTATTCAAAAATTCATTTTTTACTGTCTCAAATTTTAAATACGCCAGGGATTGCCTTTTCTGTAGTAAATTATTCAAAAAATAATTTTTTACTGTCGCAAATTTTAATTACGCCAGGGATTGCCTTTTCTATATTAAATTATTCAAAAATTCATTTTTTACTGTCGCAAATTTTAATTACGCCAGGGATTGCCTTTTCTATAGTAAATTATTCAAAAAATAATTTTTTACTGTCGCAAATTTTAATTAAGCCAGGGATTGCCTTTTCTATAGTAAATTATTCAAAAAATAATTTTTTACTGTCGCAAATTTTAATTACGCCAGGGATTGCCTTTTCTATAGTAAATTATTCAAAAAATAATTTTTTACTGTCTCAAATTTTAATTACGCCAGGGATTGCCTTTTCTATAGTAAATTATTCAAAAAATAATTTTTTACTGTCGCAAATTTTAATTACGCCAGGGATTGCCTTTTCTATAGTAAATTTTGCAAAAAATAATTTTTTACTGTCGCAAATTTTAATTACGCCAGGGATTGACTTTTCTATAGTAAATTTTGCAAAAAGTAATTTTTTACTGTTGCAAATTTTAAATACGCCAGGGATTGCCTTTTGTATAGTAAATTATTCAAAAAATAATTTTTTACTGTCTCAAATTTTAATTACGCCAGGGATTGCCTTTTCTATAGTAAATTTTGCAAAAAATAATTTTTTACAGTTGCAAATTTTAAATACGCCAGGGATTGCCTTTTGTATAGTAAATTATTCAAAAAATAATTTTTTACTGTCTCAAATTTTAATTACGCCAGGGATTGCCTTTTCTATAGTAAATTTTACAAAAAATAATTTTTTACTGACGCAAATTTTAATTACGCCAGGGATTGCCTTTTCTATAGTAAATTATTCAAAAATAATTTTATACTGTCGCAAATTTTAATTACGCCAGGGTTTGCCTTTTCTATAGTAAATTATTCAAAAATTCATTTTTTACTGTCTCAAATTTTAAATACGCCAGGGATTGCTTTTCTATAGTAAATTATTCAAAAAATAATTTTTTACTGTCGCAAATTTTAATTACGCCAGGGATTGCCTTTTCTATAGTAAATTATTCAAAAATTCATTTTTTACTGTCGCAAATTTTAATTACGCCAGGGATTGCCTTTTCTATAGTAAATTATTCAAAAAATAATTTTTTACTGTCGCAAATTTTAATTACGCCAGGGATTGCCTTTTCTATAGTAAATTATTCAAAAAATAATTTTTTACTGTCGCAAATTTTAATTACGCCAGGGATTGCCTTTTCTATAGTAAATTATTCAAAAAATAATTTTTTACTGTCTCAAATTTTAATTACGCCAGGGATTGCCTTTTCTATAGTAAATTATTCAAAAAATAATTTTTTACTGTCGCAAATTTTAATTACGCCAGGGATTGCCTTTTCTATAGTAAATTTTGCAAAAAATAATTTTTTACTGTCGCAAATTTTAATTACGCCAGGGATTGCCTTTTCTATAGTAAATTATTCAAAAATTAATTTTTTACTGTCGCAAATTATAATTACGCCAGGGATTGCCTTTTCTATAGTAAATTATTCAAAAAATAATTTTTTACTGTTGCAAATTTTAATTACGCCAGGGATTGCCTTTTCTATAGTTAATTATTCAAAAAATAATTTTTTACTGTCTCAAATATTAATTACGCCAGGGATTGCCTTTTCTATAGTATATTATTCAAAAAATAATTTTATACTGTCGCAAATTTTAAATACGCCAGGGATTGCCTTTTCTATAGTAAATTTTGCCAAAAATAATTTTTTACTGTCGCAAATTATAATTACGCCAGGGATTGCCTTTTCTATAGTAAATTTTGCCAAAAATAATTTTTTACTGTCGCAAATTATAATTACGCCAGGGATTGCCTTTTCTATAGTAAATTATTCAAAAAATAATTTTTTACTGTTGCAAATTTTAATTACGCCAGGGATTGCCTTTTCTATAGTAAATTATTCAATATATAATTTTTTACTGTCGCAAATTTTAATTATGCCAGGGATTGCCTTTTCTATAGTAAATTTTGCCAAAAATAATTTTTTACTGTCGCAAATTATAATTACGCCAGGGATTGCCTTTTCTATAGTAAATTATTCAAAAAATAATTTTTTACTGTCGCTAATTTTAAATACGCCAGGGATTGCCTTTTCTATAGTAAATTTTGCAAAAAATAATTTTTTACTGTTGCAAATTTTAATTACGCCAGGGATTGCCTTTTCTATAGTAAATTATTCAAAAATTAATTTTTTACTGTCGCAAATTATAATTACGCCAGGGATTGCCTTTTCTATAGTAAATTATTCAAAAATTAATTTTATACAGCCGCAAATTTTAAATACGCCAGGGATTGCCTTTTCTATAGTAAATTTTGCCAAAAATAAGTTTTTACTGTCGCAAATTTTAATTACGCCAGGGATTGCCTTTTCTATAGTAAATTATTCAAAAAATAATTTTTTCTGTCACAAATTTTAATTACGCCAGGGATTGCCTTTTCTATAGTAAATTATTCAAAAAATAATTTTTTACTGTTGCAAATTTTAAATACGCCAGGGATTGCCTTTTCTATAGTAGATTATTCAAAAAATCATTTTTTACTGTCGCAAATTTTAATTACGCCAGGGATTGCCTTTTCTATAGTAAATTATTCAAAAATTCATTTTTTACTGTCGCAAATTTTAATTACGCCAGGGATTGCCTTTTCTATAGTAAATTATTCAAAAATTCATTTTTTACTGTCGCAAATTTTAATTACGCCAGGGATTGCCTTTTCTATAGTAAATTATTCAAAAAATAATTTTTTACTGTCGCAAATTTTAATTACGCCAGGGATTGCCTTTTCTATAGTAAATTATTCAAAAAATAATTTTTTACTGTCGCAAATTTTAATTACGCCAGGGATTGCCTTTTCTATAGTAAATTATTCAAAAAATAATTTTTTACTGTCTCAAATTTTAATTACGCCAGGGATTGCCTTTTCTATAGTAAATTATTCAAAAAATAATTTTTTACTGTCGCAAATTTTAATTACGCCAGGGATTGCCTTTTCTATAGTAAATTTTGCAAAAAATAATTTTTTACTGTCGCAAATTTTAATTACGCCAGGGATTGCCTTTTCTATAGTAAATTATTCAAAAATTAATTTTTTACTGTCGCAAATTATAATTACGCCAGGGATTGCCTTTTCTATAGTAAATTATTCAATATATAATTTTTTACTGTCGCAAATTTTAATTATGCCAGGGATTGCCTTTTCTATAGTAAATTTTGCCAAAAATAATTTTTTACTGTCGCAAATTATAATTACGCCAGGGATTGCCTTTTCTATAGTAAATTATTCAAAAAATAATTTTTTACTGTCGCTAATTTTAAATACGCCAGGGATTGCCTTTTCTATAGTAAATTTTGCAAAAAATAATTTTTTACTGTTGCAAATTTTAATTACGCCAGGGATTGCCTTTTCTATAGTAAATTATTCAAAAATTAATTTTTTACTGTCGCAAATTATAATTACGCCAGGGATTGCCTTTTCTATAGTAAATTATTCAAAAATTAATTTTATACAGCCGCAAATTTTAAATACGCCAGGGATTGCCTTTTCTATAGTAAATTTTGCCAAAAATAAGTTTTTACTGTCGCAAATTTTAATTACGCCAGGGATTGCCTTTTCTATAGTAAATTATTCAAAAAATAATTTTTTCTGTCACAAATTTTAATTACGCCAGGGATTGCCTTTTCTATAGTAAATTATTCAAAAAATAATTTTTTACTGTTGCAAATTTTAAATACGCCAGGGATTGCCTTTTCTATAGTAGATTATTCAAAAAATCATTTTTTACTGTCGCAAATTTTAATTACGCCAGGGATTGCCTTTTCTATAGTAAATTATTCAAAAATTCATTTTTTACTGTCGCAAATTTTAATTACGCCAGGGATTGCCTTTTCTATAGTAAATTATTCAAAAATTCATTTTTTACTGTCGCAAATTTTAATTACGCCAGGGATTGCCTTTTCTATAGTAAATTATTCAAAAAATAATTTTTTACTGTCGCAAATTTTAATTACGCCAGGGATTGCCTTTTCTATAGTAAATTATTCAAAAAATAATTTTTTACTGTCGCAAATTTTAATTACGCCAGGGATTGCCTTTTCTATAGTAAATTATTCAAAAAATAATTTTTTACTGTCTCAAATTTTAATTACGCCAGGGATTGCCTTTTCTATAGTAAATTATTCAAAAAATAATTTTTTACTGTCGCAAATTTTAATTACGCCAGGGATTGCCTTTTCTATAGTAAATTTTGCAAAAAATAATTTTTTACTGTCGCAAATTTTAATTACGCCAGGGATTGCCTTTTCTATAGTAAATTATTCAAAAATTAATTTTTTACTGTCGCAAATTATAATTACGCCAGGGATTACCTTTTCTATAGTAAATTATTCAAAAAATAATTTTTTACTGTTGCAAATTTTAATTACGCCAGGGATTGCCTTTTCTATAGTTAATTATTCAAAAAATAATTTTTTACTGTCTCAAATATTAATTACGCCAGGGATTGCCTTTTCTATAGTATATTATTCAAAAAATAATTTTATACTGTCGCAAATTTTAAATACGCCAGGGATTGCCTTTTCTATAGTAAATTTTGCCAAAAATAATTTTTTACTGTCGCAAATTATAATTACGCCAGGGATTGCCTTTTCTATAGTAAATTTTGCCAAAAATAATTTTTTACTGTCGCAAATTATAATTACGCCAGGGATTGCCTTTTCTATAGTAAATTATTCAAAAAATAATTTTTTACTGTTGCAAATTTTAATTACGCCAGGGATTGCCTTTTCTATAGTAAATTATTCAATATATAATTTTGTACTGTCGCAAATTTTAATTATGCCAGGGTTTGCCTTTTCTATAGTAAATTTTGCCAAAAATAATTTTTTACTGTCGCAAATTATAATTACGCCAGGGATTGCCTTTTCTATAGTAAATTATTCAAAAAATAATTTTTTACTCTCGCTAATTTTAAATACGCCAGGGATTGCCTTTTCTATAGTAAATTTTGCAAAAAATAATTTTTTACTGTTGCAAATTTTAATTACGCCAGGGATTGCCTTTTCTATAGTAAATTATTCAAAAATTAATTTTTTACTGTCGCAAATTATAATTACGCCAGGGATTGCCTTTTCTATAGTAAATTATTCAAAAATTAATTTTATACAGCCGCAAATTTTAAATACGCCAGGGATTGCCTTTTCTATAGTAAATTTTGCCAAAAATAAGTTTTTACTGTCGCAAATTTTAATTACGCCAGGGATTGCCTTTTCTATAGTAAATTATTCAAAAAATAATTTTTTCTGTCACAAATTTTAATTACGCCAGGGATTGCCTTTTCTATAGTAAATTATTCAAAAAATAATTTTTTACTGTTGCAAATTTTAAATACGCCAGGGATTGCCTTTTCTATAGTAGATTATTCAAAAAATCATTTTTTACTGTCGCAAATTTTAATTACGCCAGGGATTGCCTTTTCTATAGTAAATTATTCAAAAATTCATTTTTTACTGTCGCAAATTTTAAATACGCCAGGGATTGCCTTTTCTATAGTAAATTATTCAAAAAATAATTTTATACTGTCTCAAATTATAATTACTCCAGGGATTGCCCTTTCTATAGTAAATTATTCAAAAAATAATTTTTTACTGTCGCAAATTTTAATTACGCCAGGGATTGCCTTTTCTATAGTAAATTTTGCAAAAAATAATTTTTTACTGTCGCAAATTTTAATTACGCCAGGGATTGCCTTTTATATAGTAAATTATTCAAAAATTAATTTTTTACTGTCGCAAATTATAATTACGCCATGGATTGCCTTTTCTGTAGTAAATTATTCAAAAAATAATTTTTTACTGTCTCAAATTTTAATTACGCCAGGGATTGCCTTTTCTATAGTAAATTATTCAAAAATTAATTTTTTATGTCGCAAATTTTAATTACGCCAGGGATTGCCTTTTCTATAGTAAATTATTCAAAAAATAATTTTATACTGTCGCAAATTTTAAATACGCCAGGGATTGCCTTTTCTATAGTAAATTTTGCCAAAAATAATTTTTTACTGTCGCAAATTATAATTACGCCAGGGATTGCCTTTTCTATAGTAAATTTTGCCAAAAATAATTTTTTACTGTCGCAAATTATAATTACGCCAGGGATTGCCTTTTCTATAGTAAATTATTCAAAAAATAATTTTTTACTGTTGCAAATTTTAATTACGCCAGGGATTGCCTTTTCTATAGTAAATTATTCAAAAAATAATTTTTTACTGTCGCAAATTTTAATTACGCCAGGGATTGCCTTTTCTATAGTAAATTTTGCCAAAAATAATTTTTTACAGTCGCAAATTATAATTACGCCAGGGATTGCCTTTTCTATAGTAAATTATTCAAAAAATAATTTTTTACTGTCGCTAATTTTAAATACGCCAGGGATTGCCTTTTCTATAGTAAATTTTGCAAAAAATAATTTTTTACTGTTGCAAATTTTAATTACGCCAGGGATTGCCTTTTCTATAGTAAATTATTCAAAAATTAATTTTTTACTGTCGCAAATTATAATTACGCCAGGGATTGCCTTTTCTATAGTAAATTATTCAAAAATTAATTTTATACTGCCGCAAATTTTAAATACGCCAGGGATTGCCTTTTCTATAGTAAATTTTGCCAAAAATAATTTTTTACTGTCGCAAATTTTAATTACGCCAGGTATTGCCTTTTCTATAGTAAATTATTCAAAAAATAATTTTTTCTGTCACAAATTTTAATTACGCCAGGGATTGCCTTTTCTATAGTAAATTATTCAAAAAATAATTTTTTACTGTTGCAAATTTTAAATACGCCAGGGATTGCCTTTTCTATAGTAGATTATTCAAAAAATCATTTTTTACTGTCGCAAATTTTAATTACGCCAGGGATTGCCTTTTCTATAGTAAATTATTCAAAAATTCATTTTTTACTGTCGCAAATTTTAAATACGCCAGGGATTGCCTTTTCTATAGTAAATTATTCAAAAAATAATTTTATACTGTCTCAAATTATAATTACGCCAGGGATTGCCCTTTCTATAGTAAATTATTCAAAAAATAATTTTTTACTGTCGCAAATTTTAATTACGCCAGGGATTGCCTTTTCTATAGTAAATTTTGCAAAAAATAATTTTTTACTGTCGCAAATTTTAATTACGCCAGGGATTGCCTTTTCTATAGTAAATTATTCAAAAATTAATTTTTTACTGTCGCAAATTATAATTACGCCATGGATTGCCTTTTCTGTAGTAAATTATTCAAAAAATAATTTTTTACTGTCTCAAATTTTAATTACGCCAGGGATTGCCTTTTCTATAGTAAATTATTCAAAAATTAATTTTTTATGTCGCAAATTTTAATTACGCCAGGGATTGCCTTTTCTATAGTAAATAATTCAAAAAAAAAATTTTTCTGTCACAAATTTTAATTACGCCAGGGATTGCGTTTTCTATAGTAAATTTTGCCAAAAATAATTTTTTACTGTCGCAAATTATAATTACGCCAGGGATTGCCTTTTCTATAGTAAATTTTGCCAAAAATAATTTTTTACTGTCGCAATTTATAATTACGCCAGGGATTGCCTTTTCTATAGTAAATTATTCAAAAAATAATTTTTTACTGTTGCAAATTTTAATTACGCCAGGGATTGCCTTTTCTATAGTAAATTATTCAAAAAATAATTTTTTACTGTCGCAAATTTTAATTACGCCAGGGATTGCCTTTTCTATAGTAAATTTTGCCAAAAATAATTTTTTACTGTCGCAAATTATAATTACGCCAGGGATTGCCTTTTCTATAGTAAATTATTCAAAAAATAATTTTTTACTGTCGCAAATTTTAAATACGCCAGGGATTGCCTTTTCTATAGTAAATTTTGCAAAAATTAATTTTTTACTGTCGCCAATTTTAAATACGCCAGGGATTGCCTTTTCTATAGTAAATTATTCAAAAAATATTTTTTTACTGTCGCAAATTTTAATTACGCCAGGGATTTCCTTTTCTATAGTAAATTATTCAAAAATTAATTTTAAACTGTCGCAAATTTTAAATACGCCAGGGATTGCCTTTTCTATAGTAAATTTTGCCAAAAATAATTTTTTACTGTCGCAAATTTTAAATACGCCAGGGATTGCCTTTTCTATAGTAAATTATTCAAAAAATAATTTTTTAGTGTCGCAAATTTTAATTACGCCAGGGATTGCCTTTTCTATAGTAAATTATTCAAAAATTCATTTTTTACTGTCGCAAATTTTAATTACGCCAGGGATTGCCTTTTCTATAGTAAATTATTCAAAAAATAATTTTTTACTGTCGCAAATTTTAATTACGCCAGGGATTGCCTTTTCTATAGTAAATTATTCAAAAATTCATTTTTTAGTGTCGCAAATTTTAATTACGCCAGGGATTGCCTTTTCTATAGTAAATTATTCAAAAAATAATTTTATATTGTCGCAAATTATAATTACGCCAGGGATTGCTTTTTCTATAGTAAATTATTCAAAAAATAATTTTTTACTGTCGCAAATTTTAATTACGCCAGGGATTGCCTTTTCTATAGTAAATTTTGCCAAAAATAATTTTTTACTGTCGCAAATTTTAATTACGCCAGGGATTGCCTTTTCTATAGTAAATTATTCAAAAAATAATTTTTTACTGTCGCAAATTTTAAATACGCCAGGGATTGCCTTTTCTGTAGTAAATTTTGCAAAAAAATAATTTTTTACTGTTGCAAATTTTAATTACGCCAGGGATTGCCTTTTCTATAGTAAATTATTCAAAAATTAATTTTTTACTGTCGCAAATTATAATTACGCCAGGGATTGCCTTTTCTATAGTAAATTATTCAAAAATTAATTTTATACTGTCGCAAATTTTAAATACGCCAGGGATTGCCTTTTCTATAGTAAATTTTGCCAAAAATAATTTTTTACTGTCGCAAATTTTAATTACGCCAGGGATTGCCTTTTCTATAGTAAATTATTCAAAAAATAATTTTTTAATGTCGCAAATTTTAATTACGCCAGGGATTGCCTTTTCTATAGTAAATTATTCAAAAAATATTTTTTTACTGTTGCAAATTTTAAATACGCCAGGGATTGCCTTTTCTATAGTAAATTATTCAAAAAATCATTTTTTACTGTCGCAAATTATAATTACGCCAGGATTGCCTTTTCTATAGTAAATTATTCAAAAATTAATTTTTTACTGTCTCAAATTTTAATTACGCCAGGTATTGCCTTTTCTATAGTAAATTTTGCAAAAAATAATTTTTTACTGTTGCAAATTTTAAATACGCCAGGGATTGCCTTTTGTATAGTAAATTATTCAAAAAATAATTTTTTACTGTCTCAAATTTTAATTAAGCCAGGGATTGCCTTTTCTATAGTAAATTTTGCAAAAAATAATTTTTTACTGACGCAAATTTTAATTACGCCAGGGATTGCCTTTTCTATAGTAAATTATTCAAAAAATAATTGTTTAGTGTCTCAAATTTTAATTACGCCAGGGATTGCCTTTTCTATAGTAAATTATTCAAAAAATAATTTTTTAGTGTCGCAAATGATAATTACGCCAGGGATTGCCTTTTCTATAGTAAATTATTCAAAAAATAATTTTATACTGTCGCAAATTTTAATTACGCCAGGGATTGCCTTTTCTATAGTAAATTATTCAAAAATTCATTTTTTACTGTCTCAAATTTTAAATACGCCAGGGATTGCCTTTTCTGTAGTAAATTATTCAAAAAATAATTTTTTACTGTCGCAAATTTTAATTACGCCAGGGATTGACTTTTCTATAGTAAATTATTCAAAAATTCATTTTTTACTGTCGCAAATTTTAATTACGCCAGGGATTGCCTTTTCTATAGTAAATTATTCAAAAAATAATTTTTTACTGTCGCAAATTTTAATTAAGCCAGGGATTGCCTTTTCTATAGTAAATTATTCAAAAAATAATTTTTTACTGTCGCAAATTTTAATTACGCCAGGGATTGCCTTTTCTATAGTAAATTATTCAAAAAATAATTTTTTACTGTCTCAAATTTTAATTACGCCAGGGATTGCCTTTTCTATAGTAAATTATTCAAAAAATAATTTTTTACTGTCGCAAATTTTAATTACGCCAGGGATTGCCTTTTCTATAGTAAATTTTGCAAAAAATAATTTTTTACTGTCGCAAATTTTAATTACGCCAGGGATTGACTTTTCTATAGTAAATTTTGCAAAAAGTAATTTTTTACTGTTGCAAATTTTAAATACGCCAGGGATTGCCTTTTGTATAGTAAATTATTCAAAAAATAATTTTTTACTGTCTCAAATTTTAATTACGCCAGGGATTGCCTTTTCTATAGTAAATTTTGCAAAAAAATAATTTTTTACAGTTGCAAATTTTAAATACGCCAGGGATTGCCTTTTGTATAGTAAATTATTCAAAAAATAATTTTTTACTGTCTCAAATTTTAATTACGCCAGGGATTGCCTTTTCTATAGTAAATTTTACAAAAAATAATTTTTTACTGACGCAAATTTTAATTACGCCAGGGATTGCCTTTTCTATAGTAAATTATTCAAAAATAATTTTATACTGTCGCAAATTTTAATTACGCCAGGGTTTGCCTTTTCTATAGTAAATTATTCAAAAATTCATTTTTTACTGTCTCAAATTTTAAATACGCCAGGGATTGCTTTTCTATAGTAAATTATTCAAAAAATAATTTTTTACTGTCGCAAATTTTAATTACGCCAGGGATTGCCTTTTCTATAGTAAATTATTCAAAAATTCATTTTTTACTGTCGCAAATTTTAATTACGCCAGGGATTGCCTTTTCTATAGTAAATTATTCAAAAAATAATTTTTTACTGTCGCAAATTTTAATTACGCCAGGGATTGCCTTTTCTATAGTAAATTATTCAAAAAATAATTTTTTACTGTCGCAAATTTTAATTACGCCAGGGATTGCCTTTTCTATAGTAAATTATTCAAAAAATAATTTTTTACTGTCTCAAATTTTAATTACGCCAGGGATTGCCTTTTCTATAGTAAATTATTCAAAAAATAATTTTTTACTGTCGCAAATTTTAATTACGCCAGGGATTGCCTTTTCTATAGTAAATTTTGCAAAAAATAATTTTTTACTGTCGCAAATTTTAATTACGCCAGGGATTGCCTTTTCTATAGTAAATTATTCAAAAATTAATTTTTTACTGTCGCAAATTATAATTACGCCAGGGATTGCCTTTTCTATAGTAAATTATTCAAAAAATAATTTTTTACTGTTGCAAATTTTAATTACGCCAGGGATTGCCTTTTCTATAGTTAATTATTCAAAAAATAATTTTTTACTGTCTCAAATATTAATTACGCCAGGGATTGCCTTTTCTATAGTATATTATTCAAAAAATAATTTTATACTGTCGCAAATTTTAAATACGCCAGGGATTGCCTTTTCTATAGTAAATTTTGCCAAAAATAATTTTTTACTGTCGCAAATTATAATTACGCCAGGGATTGCCTTTTCTATAGTAAATTTTGCCAAAAATAATTTTTTACTGTCGCAAATTATAATTACGCCAGGGATTGCCTTTTCTATAGTAAATTATTCAAAAAATAATTTTTTACTGTTGCAAATTTTAATTACGCCAGGGATTGCCTTTTCTATAGTAAATTATTCAATATATAATTTTTTACTGTCGCAAATTTTAATTATGCCAGGGATTGCCTTTTCTATAGTAAATTTTGCCAAAAATAATTTTTTACTGTCGCAAATTATAATTACGCCAGGGATTGCCTTTTCTATAGTAAATTATTCAAAAAATAATTTTTTACTGTCGCTAATTTTAAATACGCCAGGGATTGCCTTTTCTATAGTAAATTTTGCAAAAAATAATTTTTTAATGTTGCAAATTTTAATTACGCCAGGGATTGCCTTTTCTATAGTAAATTATTCAAAAATTAATTTTTTACTGTCGCAAATTATAATTACGCCAGGGATTGCCTTTTCTATAGTAAATTATTCAAAAATTAATTTTATACAGCCGCAAATTTTAAATACGCCAGGGATTGCCTTTTCTATAGTAAATTTTGCCAAAAATAAGTTTTTACTGTCGCAAATTTTAATTACGCCAGGGATTGCCTTTTCTATAGTAAATTATTCAAAAAATAATTTTTTCTGTCACAAATTTTAATTACGCCAGGGATTGCCTTTTCTATAGTAAATTATTCAAAAAATAATTTTTTACTGTTGCAAATTTTAAATACGCCAGGGATTGCCTTTTCTATAGTAGATTATTCAAAAAATCATTTTTTACTGTCGCAAATTTTAATTACGCCAGGGATTGCCTTTTCTATAGTAAATTATTCAAAAATTCATTTTTTACTGTCGCAAATTTTAATTACGCCAGGGATTGCCTTTTCTATAGTAAATTATTCAAAAATTCATTTTTTACTGTCGAAAATTTTAATTACGCCAGGGATTGCCTTTTCTATAGTAAATTATTCAAAAAATAATTTTTTACTGTCGCAAATTTTAATTACGCCAGGGATTGCCTTTTCTATAGTAAATTATTCAAAAAATAATTTTTTACTGTCGCAAATTTTAATTACGCCAGGGATTGCCTTTTCTATAGTAAATTTTGCAAAAAATAATTTTTTACTGTCGCAAATTTTAATTACGCCAGGGATTGCCTTTTCTATAGTAAATTATTCAAAAATTAATTTTTTACTGTCGCAAATTATAATTACGCCAGGGATTGCCTTTTCTATAGTAAATTATTCAAAAAATAATTTTTTACTGTTGCAAATTTTAATTACGCCAGGGATTGCCTTTTCTATAGTTAATTATTCAAAAAATAATTTTTTACTGTCTCAAATATTAATTACGCCAGGGATTGCCTTTTCTATAGTATATTATTCAAAAAATAATTTTATACTGTCGCAAATTTTAAATACGCCAGGGATTGCCTTTTCTATAGTAAATTTTGCCAAAAATAATTTTTTACTGTCGCAAATTATAATTACGCCAGGGATTGCCTTTTCTATAGTAAATTTTGCCAAAAATAATTTTTTACTGTCGCAAATTATAATTACGCCAGGGATTGCCTTTTCTATAGTAAATTATTCAAAAAATAATTTTTTACTCTCGCTAATTTTAAATACGCCAGGGATTGCCTTTTCTATAGTAAATTTTGCAAAAAATAATTTTTTACTGTTGCAAATTTTAATTACGCCAGGGATTGCCTTTTCTATAGTAAATTATTCAAAAATTAATTTTTTACTGTCGCAAATTATAATTACGCCAGGGATTGCCTTTTCTATAGTAAATTATTCAAAAATTAATTTTATACAGCCGCAAATTTTAAATACGCCAGGGATTGCCTTTTCTATAGTAAATTTTGCCAAAAATAAGTTTTTACTGTCGCAAATTTTAATTACGCCAGGGATTGCCTTTTCTATAGTAAATTATTCAAAAAATAATTTTTTCTGTCACAAATTTTAATTACGCCAGGGATTGCCTTTTCTATAGTAAATTATTCAAAAAATAATTTTTTACTGTTGCAAATTTTAAATACGCCAGGGATTGCCTTTTCTATAGTAGATTATTCAAAAAATCATTTTTTACTGTCGCAAATTTTAATTACGCCAGGGATTGCCTTTTCTATAGTAAATTATTCAAAAATTCATTTTTTACTGTCGCAAATTTTAAATACGCCAGGGATTGCCTTTTCTATAGTAAATTATTCAAAAAATAATTTTATACTGTCTCAAATTATAATTACGCCAGGGATTGCCCTTTCTATAGTAAATTATTCAAAAAATAATTTTTTACTGTCGCAAATTTTAATTACGCCAGGGATTGCCTTTTCTATAGTAAATTTTGCAAAAAATAATTTTTTACTGTCGCAAATTTTAATTACGCCAGGGATTGCCTTTTATATAGTAAATTATTCAAAAATTAATTTTTTACTGTCGCAAATTATAATTACGCCATGGATTGCCTTTTCTGTAGTAAATTATTCAAAAAATAATTTTTTACTGTCTCAAATTTTAATTACGCCAGGGATTGCCTTTTCTATAGTAAATTATTCAAAAATTAATTTTTTATGTCGCAAATTTTAATTACGCCAGGGATTGCCTTTTCTATAGTAAATTATTCAAAAAATAATTTTATACTGTCGCAAATTTTAAATACGCCAGGGATTGCCTTTTCTATAGTAAATTTTGCCAAAAATAATTTTTTACTGTCGCAAATTATAATTACGCCAGGGATTGCCTTTTCTATAGTAAATTTTGCCAAAAATAATTTTTTACTGTCGCAAATTATAATTACGCCAGGGATTGCCTTTTCTATAGTAAATTATTCAAAAAATAATTTTTTACTGTTGCAAATTTTAATTACGCCAGGGATTGCCTTTTCCATAGTAAATTATTCAAAAAATAATTTTTTACTGTCGCAAATTTTAATTACGCCAGGGATTGCCTTTTCTATAGTAAATTTTGCCAAAAATAATTTTTTACTGTCGCAAATTATAATTACGCCAGGGATTGCCTTTTCTATAGTAAATTATTCAAAAAATAATTTTTTACTGTCGCTAATTTTAAATACGCCAGGGATTGCCTTTTCTATAGTAAATTTTGCAAAAAATAATTTTTTACTGTTGCAAATTTTAATTACGCCAGGGATTGCCTTTTCTATAGTAAATTATTCAAAAATTAATTTTTTACTGTCGCAAATTATAATTACGCCAGGAATTGCCTTTTCTATAGTAAATTATTCAAAAATTAATTTTATACTGCCGCAAATTTTAAATACGCCAG
>CAWVNZ010002367.1:0-40973 GCA_963930735.1 Dioctria linearis | reverse complement strand
CTACATACATTTGGTCAACTGGATGTGCAAAAATCACCTGGAGTAATTCTAAATAAAAAAAAGTTTGTTTTCAACTTTTAGCCATATTTATTTCATTGCGTTAATTGCATATTGATAGTGTTTCTGATTGGTTGAGGTATTAGAAATTTTATTAATGCATCGATAATTCCAATTAGATAAACATTTTTCTGCTGCTTTTCGGAAATAGACCCAACTGATCAATATATGTCGTGTGAGGTGGTATTGGCTTCGTTCTGAAGTAATTGAATTGATAATTTGTTATATTGCCATCTTTAATATTATATGTATATACAAGGAGGAGGAAAAGTAATGTCATAATGTGAATGTGCCATAATTTTCGCAAATGACGTCAAAGGAAATTGTGCTTTAACATTTAAGTTGGAAACATATAGAGAATTACTTAAGAACAAGCACTGGAGCGATGCACACCTGAAGAACGCGGAATTGCTTATTTGATCAATTTCCGGTCTGTTGTTTTAACACAGCGTGAATTTCTTCGTCGTTTTCTTCGTGGTCCTGCACCATGTGAGTGAACAATTAAGCATTCGGCTGAGCGTCTAGTGCAAACTGGGTTCGACAGAGAATATCGCTGCTGTGCCCGAAGATGTCCGGGAAAGTCCACAAATATCGACGAGACATACGATGCACACAATTCGCCAATTTGCCGGATTCACTAACTCGGAGAGTTGTGGAGTTGTGGAGATGAGAGTTCTTTTGCCACTTAACTCTCCACTCGGAATTCTGTAACTCGTGGAATTTGCATTGAGATTTGCCAAAGTCTCTATTCCACTCGGCAAAACTCTCGGCTGTGTTAGTTGTGGAGAAGTAAGAAAAATATTTCTCAACTGACAGTATTGTCTGCTTTTATTGTCCTTTGTGAAGGTACCAATGTACCTAGGTCTTTCAAATTGAATTATAGATTCACCGCATATCCTGGCTATGTTTGCAAAAATTATGGAAATCCTTGCAATATTTACAGAGAAATAAGGATTTTGGTGTCTCAAGGTACCCGCTAAAAATTGTAATTCACGCGAAAATGGTCAATTTGGTCAATATACTGTAAATTTTTTAAATATGCACGTTAAGGCTTGCATGTAGGATGAAATCGCATTTAGATTTTGTCCCCTAATTAGATATGTAATTAGTTTTTGAGTCCGGTAAATAATTTTGGAGATAACTGTAAAATAAGTGAATCAGTCCTTCTTAAGATGAAAAACTGGCCGTTTTTTTCGTACAAAAATGAATATATTTTCAACTCATAATTATGAAGAACTGATAAGTCGTGGAAATTCACTTTTCAGGAGAAAAATGTTCGCAACAGAGTACTAATGAATGTGAAACAAATAACGGAAGAAATATATACAAAATATAGGAACTGGGATGTATATGACCCAAGTGAAAAAAATCCGTCTTTCGGCGGTAAAACGTCTGCTATGAAGTAAAAATGATCAAAAAAAGAACTGCACCAATCGATTACCCACTTCTCCCTCTTTACTTTGATACCAAACATGGCGTATTTTGGACAACACCCAATGAGGGGTGGTACGACCATCCAACCCCAAAGGCCCCTACTCCAAATATTTTTCATCTATATTTTTGTACTCTAGACCCTAAATCCGAACGAAAACAACCCAATGCTCTACGATCCTCCCACACAGAGTTAGCCGTCGTTCAATATTGCGATATTTCTCCCGTTTTCCCTAACTCCCCACATATTTTAGAGAATCGCGAAAGGAGAGTTAGGGAGTTTTAATCGGGGAAAACGAAAATTCTCCTCTCCCAAACTCCCAGACTCTCCGAGTTACAGAATCCGGCCACAGGAGACGTTCATTGCGTCGTATTTTTATGAAAGACCTTAAGATGCTACCTTACAAAGTGCAACCCGTGCACCAATAGCTGCCTGCTGATCGTCAAGTGAGGTTAAATTACTCCCAAGCTCTGTTAAGCTTGGCGCAACAAGAGGATGATTTCATATACAAAATCACAAGAAGAAGCCCATTTCCATTTCAGTGGTTGTGTGAACAAACAAAATTTGCGTTTGTGGGGCACGAAGAATCCACATGAAATGTACGAATACTCATTGCATCCCCTTAAAGTGACTGCTTGGCCCTCCCTTATTTTTTTGAAGACACCGACGGCACCACCATAACCGCCGTAAATGGTGAGCGCTGTAGACAGATGTTAAGCCAGTTTTCTTTTCGCTGCAAGTTGCTGAATTGGTTCTCGAGTATTGTTGGTTCGAACAGGACGGAAGACTAGCTCGCACAGCTTGGGCGACGACGAAGATTTTGAAACACCAATTTTCGGACCGGTTGATCCTACGACAAAAATTGCTCACACAAATTTGAAGAAAACTAAATTCCCTAATTTTTTTTTAAACACTGTTTTTGTAAGTCTTATGTTTAACGAGTTACAGCAGTGGAAACGTGAACAGTCTTAAAAAAAAATTATACGTATAGTGTCCCTTTTACAGGGTGTTTCGTCTATGGTGGTCTATAGGACAGGTGGTGATAGTAGTCACCTAGTCAAACAAACATTATCTTATCTCAGCGTTATTTGGTCCTTGTGGATTGGATATCCATTCTCCAGTTAAGTTATTGTTTTTTTTTAATCTTTGAGAAATGGAGCAATATTTCTGCGAGGCCGAAGGAGGATTCCGAGGATATGCATGCACATGGAACCTAGTTCAAAAATAATTACAGCTGCGTAATCATACAAGGAAATACTTAATATCATAATTGAAAATTAATAATAATAATTTAAATTTAATAAAAATTTAGTGAGTAGTTCGATTAACACTAACTTAATAAAAATGTTCTCATTAGTAAATTAAAAAAAAAAAAAATCTAGTAACTAACCGTCCTAACAACGCTCCGGCTTACTTAGAATTGTATTTAAGGACGGCCGTAAGGAAGAAAAATAATTTCTAACTAGTGTAATAGTCTTTTCTATGAAAGGGATTTTGATTTTTTGAAATAATAATTTTTTCCGACGTTAAATAAATCTTTTTGAATTAAAGGAAGAGTAATAAGTATTTAAAGATATAAGTTTTCAGCTAATTAATATGCACCAAGGAGACTAGACTGTCTGCTTTACACATGACTCGAAATATTTTATGTCGGATTTTTAAGGAATAGCTAGTACGCGCATGCATTTAAATTTGTTTTTCCGAAATTCGTCAGAGCTTTGCATATGTTTTTTTGCTTAAAAAATTTACAGCTTTACTTTTCTTATAGATTTCAGTTACGTTCAAATATGTTTGTTTAATTGTTCATTAGTCAAACAAAAAAACAATGTAATAAGTTATATGAGTTACCTAAGTCTGACGGAGAAAATAATCAAGTCTGCCTGTCTTTCTTTTTGACTACTCTGGAATATAAGCGCAATTCTGTTATGAATTCTTTCTTGAAATCTAAACAGGACAAGTATAGTTCCAAACTAGTTGTACCAAGACAGACCAGCGAAACAAAAGCACACCTCTCAACAAAAAAGATTACCAGGTAATAAAAAACCAGATACTTAATTACGGTCCGCAAAAATCGCAATACAAATCACACCATACGCCAAACAGATTGTACCCGCCTCTTCATCTAACAGTCCAGTTTATTTTGAACGATTTTAATAGCAGTTATCTAGAATAACGGATTGGCTACGAGAGTGATAGGAAGCAAATAAAGAAACCTTATATTGGTTTGTATGAGTCTAATGTTGGGATATATGGAATTTGCGCTATTGTGGATACAAATCTTACCCTAGAATATAAAGAATCCAAATCATATTGCAAAAGTATGTTTAAAAACTTACTTTTTTCACTCGGTAACCTCTTCTCGTCAGTCTAGTTTAAACTACATATTGTTACGAGCGTGGCTTTAGTTCGTTATTTAAAACACAATATTTCAGATATAATTCATAAGTTCTTTCTTTATTTAACTTTACTGCTTACTCTCACAATTCACTAACAATTATCAAATCAATTCGTTGGTTATCACAATCCAAATAGTTTACTTCGTTCACTTCACTGTCTGAAATAAGACTCGCCTTTTCATAAATTCTTTCAGAGTTAACGTGCTCGGAAGGAATATTAAAAGGACATTGAAATGTTTTCGACAGAGTTATTCTATGCTCAGCAGAAATGCAAAAAGTAGTGTTATTACCAAAGATGACTGAATTTAAAGAATCGTTCTTCTTCTAGACGCAAGTATTGGTGGAGACACATGCTTAGCGATATAAAATAGTACATAAAAAAATGCCCTAAGTGCCAAACAATGAAAGCATCTCCACAATTCAAGATGCCCATGGTAATAACGGACATCGCAGAGCAACCTTTCGATAAGGTTTATCTCGATATAGTAGGTCCACTAGAAGAGACCATATCAGGTAATAAATATATCTTAACTTTTCAAGATAATCTTACCAAATTTGTCGATTGGTATACCATACCTAATGGAGAAGCAGTAACGGTGGCGCAAATCTTTCTCAATGAGATTGTCACGCGCTACCGCATTCCAAAGAGAATATTCACCGATCAGGGAACTAATTTCCTGAGTGCGCTATTCAAGAAGGTCTGCAAACTGCTAAAGGTAAAGAAGTTACAGACTTCCGCACACCATCCACAGTCTAATGGAGCACTAGAACGTGCACATAGCCCTTTGATAGAATATCTGCGTACCTTCGTAGACGAGAATCCCAAAACATGGGATCAATTCCTACGAACCGCTGCATTCGTGTACAATAACAGTCTACACGAGGGTACTAAATTAACCCCGATGGATTGTCTTTACGGCTTCACAGCGGATGTCCCATCTAATTTAAAACGGGATCCTGAACCCATTTACAATCATGAAAGTTATTACCATATGCTAAAATACAGACTCCAAAAATCATATGCCACGGCTCGTAAAAATCTCTTAGCCAGCAAACAACGCTCAAAGGCATATTACGACAAAACAGTTAGGCCTCTCACTTTCCACCGAGGAGACAAAGTCCTCCTCAAAAGTGAAAGCCAAAAACATAAACTGTCTCAAATCTGGGTTGGCCCATATCTGGTAATCAATGTACCTAGTTCAACAAACACTACCATAAAAATAGGTAAGCGGCAGGTTGTCGTACACAACAACCGTTTGAAGCCCTATTATGAGTACTATACTTGTACATATATCTTTAGCAAATAAGTTAAGTCCATACTAAATTCCACAATTAAATTAAGATCTTCTAGTTATACACACAAGATCATCTAGTACGACTAATTGACTAACGAAGCCTTTCCTTCATTTTTTACAGAACATAAAGCACATATTGGTGTTAAAATGCTGTTTCCATCTGGTAATGGGACGAATACAAACGGAACCCTACACCATAAGTCCCCTAAACAATACGGGAATACTGTATGAGGATTTAGGAAAACTGCAAGTGTACCACAGTACATGGAATATACTAACGGAGATCAATCTAATGGAACTGGACAACCAAACGCTTATGGCAGAACAGGCGGAACACCTAGTGTATAGACTATGTTCAAATCGCTCTCAAACGGATAAGCTATGCCTGGTTCAACAAAAACACATTCATTCTCTCGTAGAAAATATCAAGAGAAGAACAAGTGTCATTCGAGAATTAGTCCCAAAATCAAAATCAACAAGATCTATCTTCGATGGAATGGGGAATGCAATGCACTACCTATTCGGGACCATGGACAGCACTAATAATGAACAGGAAGTATACAGTCGACCCGAGGAGCTCGAAACAAATACAAAAGCATTAGCCGACCTAGAAAGACAGCAGATCAGTGTAATCAAAACTACACTACAGCAAATCCAAAAGCCATTGACATCTCTGCTGGAAAGGCAGCGTCAAATAAATGTGCTGAGATTTTGGCTAAACACATAGTCCTCGCAAATATTTTTTTATCTGAGAGGATTGGATTAATTTTGTTTTATCTTACCCGTACCTGAAGTTTATTATTTTCAAAATTTTATTTTGTTATCACTTATTTTTACTCTTTTAAAACGAAAAAATGGGCATGTTAATAAATATATATTTCTATCGAGCTAGCATTTTCACTCATTTTACAGAGTTGTAATACCATCAACCTTTTTACCTGTTACAAGCCTTTCATACATTCTAAAGCGTTTTGAGGAACTAGACCTTTTACTAACATAACGTTTTTTTCCTGTTAAGAAACACATAAAAACACACATATGATAGAAAGTTGGAATAACAGAATAATCTTATTAAAATAATTATGTAACATTTTTTTTTATTTTACCCTGGCGGGAATCGAACCCACACTTGTTAGAATCGGTCAAGATAGAGAATAGAAGAAGTTTTAAGAAGTTTTATTTTTAACGATTCTAAATTAAATCATAAATACAAGAAGAAAAAACAACCGCCTCATCCGGGATTTGAAACAGGGACCTTCCGGTATGTTTTTTCTTCTTGTATTTATGACTTAATTTAGAATCGTTATAAATAAAAGTTCTTAAAAATTCTTCTATTTTCTAATTATGTAACCATTTTGCTATTTATATTATTATTAAAAAACTCTAGAAAAATGTTTCAGACTTCACTAAATTAAGTGTTTCAAACGTTGGTCCTCTTTTAATCTCTAAATGATAATCGTAAACTTCAAAGTCGTTTATCTCGACGTGGTGATTTCTTTTGTAACGTGTTTTACCTTAGCACAGGAGAGCGCTGCCCGAAATACAGTAGAATCTCACTGATCCGGCACTTCAATAAACCGACACGTCCAATAATCCGGCACCATCCACCTGGGCCTCCCTCGTCCCTCCGGATTACCGGAATGATAAAATCTTCTTCAATATCACCAAAATCCGTTCAAACTATTCATAATAATGTATATCAGGTCACACTACTTCAATTAAAAAAAAAAAAAAAGATTTCGCCTTGGTCAAGGTTCTGAACGGAGATGAGTCACACCCCCTTAATCTCTTCGGAACAAAACGATAGTAAACAAAAGCACGTGCTGTTCAAATATCATACGATTGCAGCAACAAACATTGGGTACAACTCTCTCAAAACATATCGCAGAAAAACGTGTTTTCACAAAAACGCGGGAGCATTTTAGGAGCGTAAAATCTGAAAACTCCTCCTCTTCTCATTTATATACGAAAATGAATCATTTTCCATTCTGTTTTGTTGCATGTAATCTCTTCTGTGTCCTATCTTCTCATTAGTTCATCTTTGCCATCGTCGTCAAGCAGTTTAACCTCAGAACTTATCACGTGCACGTGCGTACATATTTACCTGCTGTTTTCAAGTGAGAATAGTGTAGTTAAAAATGTCAAGTAAACGGAAACACAAGACTCTAGCTTTGAAAGATAAAATGGACATTTTAAAGAAGTTAGCTAGTGGAGAAAACATGTACAAATTGGCAAAAGAATATGGAGTTGGGCGTGCTACTATATACGATCTTAAGAAAAAAAAAACAAGAGATAGTGGACTACGTGAAGACGATGGAATCTGGATCAGCAAAGCGTAAAACATTAAAAGTTGGTGATTGTCCAAAGATAGAAAACGCTCTCTACATGTGGTTCAAAGACACATTCCTGTATCTGGAGAATTTCTGAAAGCAAAAGCATCGATTTTTATGAAAGAAAGTACCAAAAAAGATGATATTCGTCCCAGTGACGGGTGGCTGGATAAATTTAAAAAGCGATTTGGTATCCGTCTGTTAACAATATCGGGTGAAAAATTGTCAAACGCCGAATCTGCAGTGCAGCCATTTATCCAGTATTTTAAAGACAAAATAGAGGAACTGGGTCTTCTTCCTAACCAAATCTATAATGCGGCCGACAGTGGTCTGTTCTGGAGACTGTTTCCCAATAAAACATTCGTATCCTAGTAAGAACCGAGCGCACCAAGTCGTAAAGTGAGTAAAGATAGAATCACATTTATGCCGTTTTCAAATGCTACTGGAACACACAAATTGGATTTGTGCGTGATTGGTAAAGCTAAAAAATCCAGAGTTTTCAAGAACATTTGTCTGCCTGTCTGCTACAAGAACCAATTCAAAAGTCGTCACCCAACTTTTAAATTGGTTCTAGTAGAGGTATTTAGTGAATGGTTCCATAAAGGCTTTGTGCCAGAAGTGAAGAAGTTTATGAAAAGATGCAACTTGCCGATAAAAGCTTTACTCCTTCTTGACAATGCTCCAGGCTACCCAAATGAACAAGAACTTAGATCAAGTGATGGGAATATCCAAATCATCTTCCTACCACCAAATTGCACACCTTAATTGCAGCCGATGGATCAAAATGTTATCCAGAAAGTAAAGTCCTTGTATAAAAATAAATTGCTCATCCATATTATTTCTCGGGATGATAACATAACGCAGAGCTCAAAGAATTGAATTTGAAAGATGTTGTATTCTCTCTCGCTCAAGCAGGAGCTCTGTTTCACCTAACTTAGTCCAATCATCATGGAAAAAGCTACAATCAATCCTGTATCACAAGGAACAGAAGAATGGAATCCTGAAAATAAGATTTAAATTATTGTTTGAAGGGACCGAATAAATAGAGCAAATAATGACACTAACTACTACACCTGTAAAAGTAAAACCTGATACAGCATTTAATTGCATAACATTGGCTAAAGAAAACGGCGTATCTGCTAAAGATATTATAATTCTTCGAAACATGCGAGAAAAGGTTTTTAAACAAGCACTAAAAATTGCACAAAAACAGACCTCAATTAAGGATTATTTTAAAACTATGTAATTAGTTAATTGTAAGATACATTACAGGTATAAAAAAAACGTGAAGAACATGAACATTGTATTCCCTTTATGAAATGCTTATTTTATTTATTATGAATTTTTCTTTACAATCTAGTAATCTGAACATCCAATAATCCGGCACCCTCTGGTTTTTAATAGTGCCGGATTAGTGAGATTCTACATTATGAGAAATGCAGTAATGTAACCTTAACAGCATATGTACATCAGAGGCACTAAAAACCGATGGCAATTCATTGACTTTGAAAAATATTACCAGAATAATTGATTGATATTGCGTGTTTTCCCTACGTATGTACACCTCGACACACAATCGTCCTACGCAGAAAAGGACAATTGTTTTTTTTAAATGTTTATAATGTCTATAAATATCATGTAACGTAAATTTACTTTATACTTAACTAACAACAATTTCTAAATTTACTAAATTTTTTAAAAACTTACGTTTTTGGTAAAATTCTAACTTTAGCGTAGGCTTCAGGAAGAGATCCGTATCCAAAGGAATCATCGCGAGGTACTAAATCATCCGCAGCCATTAAAGAAACCACTAGCTCGTTTCGTTCCCCATGATACCACACTTGCAGCTGAACTCTACCCGATACTTGTTTCTCACGGGCAATTTGCTCCTATTGAATTAAAAACAATAATAATTAGGATATTTTGATAAAAAATAAACATAACTATTTTATTAAATTTTGTAATGTAAAACAATTTTGTGTATATTTGTACTTTTTATGTAGATATTTTATGCTTTCTTTTCAAGGCGTGACCGTAATTAAATGTAAGAAAAATTTTCCAATGTTTATTTCATAAATCGTCGGAATGATTTATTTTCTTAATAACGGTAGATAATAAACCTCTACTAATTCAAGATTGAAGAAACTCAGGTATTCTAGTTATTTACCTCTTAATAAATTATCCTTAATAAAAAAGTTATTAAATAGTGAACATTATGCAGAAGTCATCTTCGACAGATTAACAAAGATAGACAACATTTATAGTTAGTTTATATGACTTACAACGCGAAATATTGACCGAAGCTAATAAAAGTAATTTTTTAGGTAAATGGTTTCACAGTTATATGGAAGGAACCGGTAAATCTTGTCAGATAACCTTCAACATATTGTAACAAGCACACGGTAGGGTAGACCGGGTATGATTGGTTGGCACAATGTTAATAGTTCTCAGTATACACCACAGAACGAGCCAGTCCTTAAGTGGATAATGTAGAATGCTACCGTACGCCACCTTAATTGTTTTCAGTGCTCGGCAAGCCGTGTTTAGACGAAACGTGCATATTCAATTTTCTGAGCGCAAAATTAAAAAAATTATGTGTTTTAGTTATTATCGCTCTTGATTTCAACTAATTCTGTACGTGTGGTAAGTAATTTTCATATGAAGAATTTCTTGCTTTAATTGTCTGTGCATTATTTTTTGAAGTGTTTCCATAACCTCATCATAAGTCACGTTAAAACCTTCCAAAACTAGCTTGGGGTTGGTTGGCGTATCTTCTTTGGGGTTGGCTGGCACACTTAATAATCGGTTTTTATTGTTTTATATTGACTTCATGGCTACTTATAATAATGTTTTATTATAGAAAATGCCACGAACATTTAACAGAAGGATTTATTCGAACCCCAGAGGCTACAAGTTGGGCTAGAGCTTCAAGTTTTAATGCTTTTTTTTTTAAATTTGAAAGTTGTAATGGTTCGATTTAAGCTTAATGCTGGAGATATCAGGAATGTAGACGAAACGGGCATTACCACTTTTCAAAAACCAAATGGAGTGGTAGAGGCTTTAAGCAGGTCAGTCGAATCACATCTTCCGAACGTGGGACATTATCAACTCTAATATTAACAGATTCAGTAATTCAACTCTGCCATTCTTTATTTTTCCTCGGGTACATTTCAGAGAATATTTCTTAAGAGATACTCTACCAGGATGTTCCGGCTGCGCGAATGCTTCAGGATGGATAAAAGAAGAGTATTTCTTCTTTTCTGCCAATTTTTTAGACACATTGAGGCGAATGTTAGATATTCGAAAGAAAGACTCTTTCCTCTTTTGCTATAGATAATCACCAATCTCATTTATTGAAGGGCTAAATTACGCAAAAGAAAACGGGATTTGTGTGCTATCTGTTCCATCACATTGCAGTCTTTGGCTGCAACTATATAAGCGCGTACGGACCTCTAAAGAAATATGAATATGTTAACAGCGCTTGTGACAGTTGGATGACCAATCATTCAGGTAGCACAATGACAATTTATGATATCCCACAAATTATAAAATCGTCCCTACCTTCGGCAGCGACACCTTCTAATATTGAAGCAGGACTTAAAGCTACGCGAATTTTTCCATTTTATAGAGATATCTTTCAATCATCTGATTTCATGCTGGAATATGCGACAGACAGATCATACTCTCTGCAGAAGCGTAAAAATCAATAGAAATGAAGTATTTTCGTCACGTTTCACAAAGCAACTAGGAGCTTTAATAGAAGTAATTCCTTCAAAGTCGACATGTTCACTGTTGAAAGCAATCAGACCACTTCCTAGGGCAACGGAAAGAATAACGAATGAAAGCAGGAGAAGAAAAAGGAAGATTGCCATACTAACCGATTAAACTGTGAGAAAAAAATTGGAAGAAACAAAGAATCAGCTCAAAGTAAGGAGAAATGTAGGACTAAACCTCAAAACAAAAAAATCCCTTTGGTCGAAAAGAACGAAAGAAGAAGAAAGTTGAGTCCAGTTGTGAAGAAGAAGAAGAAGATGTGGAGTGTTATTGTCATATGTATGGTGAGCCTTTTTCAAACAGCGTAGCATAAGTGGGCTCATGAATCTGGCACGGGTGGGAATAAATTTTATATATGTCAAAAATTATGTGCCAACCATCCCCCATTAAGGGGTTGGTTGGCACATTTGCACTCCGCTATTAAAATTGCAACCAGGGACAGAAATACTCTGATACAGTTAACCATAATAGTCAAGCTAAGTCTGCTGTAAATATGAAGTTAATAACAGTTTTCTCCTACTCGCTATGACAGAGATTTGAAAAGTGTAGCCAACCATACTCGGTCTACCCTAAATACATAGTGCTCATGTCTGGCAGAAATAATGAACTGTGGTGACATGAGCAATAAAAGAGAGGATCAATCCGAAAGAGAATATCTAGTAGGGAAAGAAGTAATAAACCACGGCGACTGGAAATTTCACGTTGTAATAAAAGAATGAAGGTAATGTCCTTGAGCGGCTTTCTGTTAATGATTCCAGGAAAGTCCCTCCTGGTGAATATGTATAGACACATTTTAAAATGGCTACTAGGCTTGAGGATTGGTTTTTGTAGTCTAATGCAGGTACTTGCGTGTTTGACTTGAGTGTGAATGACTACCTAATCAATGAGAGTGAATGAAAAATGACAAACACAACAGGCCCTGGTAAATGAAGGTGCTTGCAAAGAGATGAATATTCGATCATCAGGGCTCAAGCCTAGTTGTCATTATAGCAGAAATCTTTCCTCTGAATAATGTATTGGAAATCGCCAGATGCTATATGGTACATCATGATGTGACTGGAGAGTTAGATCGTAGCGATGCTCTCCTAGAGAATATTAAAAACAAACCTGCATGGTGGGATATTGGCGATATCTAACCACCAGAGAATGTCCCTAAGATGGGGTATTATCACCACTTGTGTGATTCATGGTCGTTAAAAACTGATTATTTCAATTAAATAACCAAGAAACTGACTGTCAATATTAAACTGATGGTCGTTTGAATTTCAAAAGTAAATTCAAGCGATGCGATCGTTTTCTAGAGGGTTCCATGAAGCTCTGCCGTTTTTTTCAACATATGTTGTATATCAGCTATCTGTCAACCTCAACAAAATATCAATTACATATTTTTTTTTAAATTGAATACATAATAAAATCGAGCAGTTTTGGATTTTAAAGGTGAATTTCAGACAGGCGCTTTCGACAGGAGTTCTAATTGAATAATATAAATTCAACAAACATCTACATCGGGTAGGAAAATCACTTCAATGCTAGACAATTATTTTAAACTCAGACCACTGAAATATAACTAGAGATGAGCGATTTACTACTTATTTGGCAACAGAATTTTTTTTTTATGTCGGTGCGTAAGTAAAACACTTCCTACATATCACTCAGTTTCACCCTATATCATTATTTCTCATGTAATTGCTTTGACTCTGACTTAAAATAACAAATTATAAATAGAGGAAAGGGAACGCTGTTAAATTTGTGCTGTTTTGTGGTAACGAAAACTGTTTTACATGTCAGTGTGGGAAGTTATTTGGAAAGCTGGTTTCACCCTTGGCTGTTATCGTTTTCAGGCCACACGTAAATAAGTACGTAAAAATATAACATCTGCACTCTTTGGACTTAAATATGGGAGTTTTTCCGTTTCTTGTAAATTTTTTCGAAACGTACTACACGATATCTCCATATCACAAATTAATTTTTGAAGTCCTTTTTTATGGTTTTTAATATTTTAATGCATTAAATTGTTTCAGTTATCCTTTTTATTACAGTGCAAATTCATGTTAAATTATAAATGATAAAATGAAGCGTAAGCTCTACGCAAAAGCAACGCTTTTTTTTAGCAATTAAACAATTAGAGGAAGTTGAAGCAGAGTTTGGTTGAATTATTTTCTGATATTGGTAAAGTAAAAATTTTCTTATCATATTATTAGGAACGTTCTTTATAATCATAGCGAAAGTACGATTTGGATGGATGGATGGATGGATTGAAGAGATGCTGAGTCCCCAGTGAGGGGGCGGAACCCTAGAACGTATGCCACGACAAGGCCCATTGTTGACCCTCTAGACCCATGAGCAATGAACATAGGTCCCAACAAGACGATCTTATGATTCACAAAATTGGGTCCCAACCCTCCCTACCGGCCTGATGAAACACATCCAGGAGGCGTGAGCCAAGGAATTTATAACGCATTCCGGCGAGAGCCGGACAATGACAAAGAAAGTGAGTCACCATTTCGGATTACTCTCCGCATCCTCTATATATCGGATTATCCACACCTAACCTATATAGGTGACCCCTCAGAGAACAGTGTACAGTAAGAATAGACACCAGAATTCTCAGGGTAGGCTTGCTCAGTCCTAGCAGCTTTCTTGTGAAACCTGGGTTAGGTATGCCCCACAGTTTCTTTGTATTGTACCCGAAAGGGTCGTATATCCAAAGACAACGCAATTGTAGCGACAAGGTATCCCGATGTGACTCCAATTATGGATGCCTCCGAAACCGCACCAAGACGTGCAAGCTCGTCCGCTTTTTCGTTTCCGCCGACATCACTGTGACCAGGCACACAAAGAACGAGTACCTTGTTACAATGAGAGAGGGCATTCATGCTAGTTTTACACTCAAGTAGTAAATTGGAGATTGTGAAGGGCTTTGACAGGGCTTTGAAAGCTGCTTGGCTAACCGAGCAGATAGCAATCTCGTTATTTTCAGTATTTGATCCAAGGAGATTCCTTCCCGCTTCAAGAATGGCCTTGACCTCCGCCTGGCAGACCGTAACATAGCTTTCCACGTTTATAGCAAGTTCCAAATGAGGCTCCTCACAGAATACGCCTGCTGTGGTGTTATCTTCAGATTTAGACCCGTCTGTATAAATTATGATGTCTATTAATGTGTGAAGCACAGAGTGTGATGATCATTCATCCCTAAATGGAATTCTCGTTTTAAACTTGCTTATCAGCATGGCCTCGAGGAGGTGGTCGCTCTCTCTCTCAATATCAGGCGCGATGGAACGCACAAAATCAAGGATGGACTCGTGTAGAGCCCTAGTTCCCGAATGAATCTAGCCTCAGCGCTGCGTTAGAGGCCCGAAACGAAGTAAGCACAATCTTTGAATCTTTTCTAATATCTTACGATGATTCGCATACTCCATTGCTCACCACCATACCACAGAGCCATAGGATAACATGGGTCGGATGACGCTAGTGTATAACCACAAGATCATCCGCGGTTTAAGTCCCCACTTTTTCCCTATGGTTCTGCGGCACATTGCGAAAGCTCTAAGAGCTTTGTTAGCTCTGTCCTCAAGGTCTGACTTCCAGCTCAGCTTTTTACCTAGTATAATGACTACATATTTCACCGTGTACTTAAGCTCTAACCGTTTAGAGCCGATGGAGATGTTCCTCTTTTTGGTAACAAGGCATACATCGGTTTTCGAAGGATTGATGCACAGTCCGAAATCCGTAGCCCAGTCGGCGACTCGTCGGATCGCGTTATGCACAAATACACAGAGCTCCGATTCATAACTTCCGGTGACTAAAATCAGCAGGTCATCTGCGTAACATACCGTTTTGCACCCCATCCCGGGTGATAAGCACCCATAATACAGGTGATAAGACACCACCTTGTGGAGTTCCCCTGTGGACATCTTTCACTCTTTTTTCCTCACCTAGACCGGCGAAGACGGTTCTATTGTTCAACATGTGTGCAGTTTAGTATTTTAGGGACTGGTTCAGGCTATGTTTTGTTAGCGTTTCAGTAAACTAATGTAGAAGATGATTATTAAAATCTCTGAAAACAGCTAGCGTAGATTGTTTTAAGTGGATTATATGACCTCATGAAGGGCCGTCTCAATGGGCCTCCCCTTTAAATACGCGTGATATGATTTTGTGACAACCGGATTCTACGAATGGAGCGCTGCAGTTCCCAAACGCAAATGCGTTCTAGGTAGGAAGTTAGACTTATTGGTCTATATGCCTTGGCTGATGAGTATTCTACCCGACGAGCCTTGGGGATAAACACTACACGGACTTCCTGCCACAGCATCGGTGTCTAGCCCAACTTGATGCATGCCCTGAAGAGGAGGACTAAATTATGTGTCAAAAAGTCTCTCGAGCTTTGGAGAAGGGCCAGAAAAATACAATCCTTGCCCCTGAATAGTTTGAAAGAGTTCACCACCCATACAATTGACTCATCCGTTATGAAGGTTAGATCCCTATCCACGGAGACAGTTTTACGATACGATTTATTCCCAAAATTACACTTACTTTCGCAGTGCAAATTAATTATAAGAAGTTCGCTCTATGCTTATCACTTTTTCACCATTTTGTATAGACTGTTATTAAAATGGTAAATTATTTTCAATCTATCATCACCTAAATTACCATGCGATGCAAGTTTAATTGGAATGGAATGTATTAGAGCTGAAAGTATCTGGATAATTTGCTATCCAGAGTATTCGGAGAAATTAGGATTCCTCAAACCCGGGTATATAGACAATCCGAGTCGGAACAATCCGAATCTTGATCCGAACTATCCGGATCCAGACTAATCAAAAGAGATTCAAAATGTCCCCAGTAGCATTGTTTCATTGGGAAAATGCAAATAACATGAAATTTATATTTTCCCAATGAAGCAATGCAATCTGGATGAAATTTTGTACCTCTTTTACTTAGTCTGGATCCGGATCCTGATAGCTGGAGTCCCTATTTCAGGAATCAGATAGTTTGCAGATCCGGGTATTCGGATATCCGAATATTAGCAAATCCAGATCCAATTTTCAGCTCTAGAACTACATGCTACTTAATGTAGTATAGTAGACCTTGCATGGTAATTGTACTTGCTCGTATAACCCGGACGCTAGGTAGTTACGTGATGTTATTTCTACATTCAAGCAAGCAATGAAGTTGAATTGGAATACTTATCTGGCTGTAGGCAACTTTTGCTTCGAATGAAGTAGAAAGAACCGAAAAATGAAAAAAAAAATCTTGTTTGTTTTAATATATCCCGCATAGATTTACTCTAGATTCGTTCTTAAATATTATCTTTTCCACCATCTTGAAGACCGTTCTATGTGAAATTACTTTGATTTTTCAGTATGTGATTTCGGTGCAAGCTGAATTGCTTAAATATTAGTTAACGCGAGCAAGTGTACTTGCTCATGTATTCCTTTTGAGCTATCAGGAGCAGATGTTTTCCTACCTTACAAGTCCACTATAAAACGATTTCGACTCCTGCAAATGAAGCATTACTATTTTCCTACCTATTGGAAATTAGGAGTTCTACGGGTTGAAAATGCTATGTCGGTAGAGAATATTAATTCACTGCTTTATGGATAAAATGTTATCTGGATGAATAATTTCGAATATTTTGCAATAGTTTAAATACGTTTCATAGATAAAAAAAAATATTTCCACCGCAATGGAAAAGGACTTCCACCAGAGAGAGTGAATTCCATTCAACAACAGAAACACTTATGTATATTTTATCGTGACAAAAATTTTGTACATATACTTATTATTTAGACGTGATAATTTTGGTTAATTTTGATACAAGTTCCTTGTTATAAGAAGACTCTACAACACTTGCAATAACAATTTAAAAGAAACTTAAAGCGGGTTTTAATACAAAGTCCTGAAACAATCACTTCGTCTTGAAAAGAAAGCGCTCATACCTTCGGAGAAAAAGTGTTTCAGTATTGTTCATGTTAACCAAAGAAAAAAACTAAAAAAAAAATGGAAAAAAATCCATGCTTAGCATACAAAGGCTGAAAAAGCTACATCTACATATGCATATATAAAAAGCATCTTAAAGCAAGAAAGATTTTTTTTTTACACTTAAAGATAATCATCACATTACGTCTGCTCTAGTACGCTCATGTATCACTTTGTTACCCCCAAAGCAACGTTTCATGCAAAACAAGGTGGGTATTACTGCCAATGTTAGTTTCGTTCATATCATACCTCGTGCAGTGCTATGCAAAAATGCATATTCATGCATGCAAACTTATGCACGATGTAGGTATAGTACATACAAACATTTAAATTGTAAAAGATACAGAGGTAGCTGACTAAGCGTTTGTATTACTTTGACGGGATTATATGTATGTATGTAGGTATACGAACTATAGCTACTCTTACTCTATATGAAATCATTTACAACTTCATTTCCGTTCTACTGATGGAGTTTTCTAACAGGCTTACTCTCATACGCTTCGAAACAGTTTCACGAATCAGTGTCAAGAGCTAAATATTTTCGCTTTGTGATCAAAAAGCTTTTAGGAAATGGTTGTTTCGAACACAGTGATAAACCCTAAGAACTCAACGTTTCACTGTAATTGGTATGATTCTAATGTGATTACATTTGGGAAAAATTTGAGCATTGATATCGTTTCCAATTAGTTAATTTGTGCCATTTAAGAAGTTTTAGAAATGAATTTACAAATTTACATTTTGGTAAATGCCCTCTGCCCTGCCCTCAGAAGGGCAGATAGGTACATAGGTAGCTAACAAGATAAATACATACTACACCCACACATCACGTTCTGTACTGAGAAGCAACATCGTGAAATATCATTGTGACAGCTACATAAGTTGATTAATTAGAACTGAGTAGGATGTCCCACATAGTCAATATGTAGACAAGTTTACAAAAAAAAAAAAAAAAAACGGAAATGACACTTTGATATCGTTGATGTAAGCGGTGCAATTTTAAATAAAAAAGTTAAGGCCTTGACAGACCAACGCGAAACCGCGGGAGCGGAGGCTGGAGTAAATTTTGACGGGACTCAGCGGGAGTGAGAAATTATGAAGAAATCACACCCAGCGAAGCGGGCACGAATTCGTCCCGTGCGTCGTCGTTCTTATACACATTTTTTGATGATATTCATTTTTCCTTCTTACGCGGGAACTACGCGAAAAAAGGGGAAATCGGTGCATCCTGCGAACCGAAAATGAAATGTTGCAATCTCGCGTTCGCTTTATCTAGAAATGACGCGTCAGTGCGCGTGATTCCATATCCCGCCATGGCTTCGAGTCCCTAAAAAATTTCGCTCCCGATCCAGCTTTCGCGGTTACGCGTTGGTCTGTGAAGGTAGAAAATAACGGGGGACTGTTTTTTAACATTAAAATGACAGAAATCGGTACAAACTCAACTTATAAGCATAATAAAGCAGTTTATATTACTCCGTTTGTAATACAGATTTTGGTTTGTAGGAAAAACACCAATTATTAGTGAAAAATAATGTTTTGGTGCTGCATAGTAAAAATGTTGCTTTAATTTACGCCAATTTCTCTCTGAATATGATAAATGAAACATAAATATTCTAGAATTTGACTGAATTAAATTTGTTAGGGTACGTGCAAAACGAGGTGAGGCGAGGCAAGGCGAGGCAAGGCTAGGCGTGGCGAAGCTATTTCAAGAGTCGAAGAAATAAAATGATTGTACGCTGTACTATGAGAGTGTTCATAAGAACGCTGTGGCAACGCGCCAGATGCAGCGCCCCACTTTTGATAGCTTATTTTTATCTATACTGGAAGAATCTAGGAAGAAGAGGGATTTCCCCAAATTTTAATCGCTTGCTATTGTGACTTCATACATAAGCAAAACTGTAGAAAGGGCTCGACAAACACAACATTTCTTCTTCAGAATCTGACGAAAAAAATTTATGCTCTCACTTCGCGATTTACCAAGAAACTTAACGCCTTGTTGTGAACATTACATCTTGAGATGTATCTCCACTTCGCCTCGCTCAACTGTCTAGCCTCGCCACGCCTCGTTGTGCTCGTACCCTTAAGGCTGAAACACAATGTGAGCGACACGACAAAAACGCCGTAAAAAACCCTGTCATTTGGGTTCTAATAACATGGCAGTGTATGGTATAAAATACAATGCTGACGACATCGTTCGACGTTGTCGTCCAACTTAAATGAAAATTGAAATTTGTCGCACGTTTAGGGTGGGTGCATTTAGCAAAATTATGATTTTGGGTTGCGTTCATATTTATTGTTATACGTTCATTGCAATCATACTTATGACTTGACAAATTAAAAATATCAGTAAATAACAATGCCGTGGTAAATATCAAAGTTGGTTGAATAAAAAATGGAAGAAAAGTTTATTGAGATGGTAAAATATCACCATATTATACAAAAATAAAACGCATCCGCATAAAAATTCAATTCCGGCTGAGTTTTAGATAGCTCTTGGACACACCTCTTCTTCTATGTGGGTTCTGTTTTTTTTTCTTCATTAGCAAAACGGCCACACATGCAATTTTAATAATCTTTTATAATTTATTTGTTGAATTTTTTTCTATTTTTACTTTACAACACAAATAACAGAATAAATTTAATTGTATTTTCACGGACGTTTTGTACGGCGTTTTTTACGGCGTTTTTATCATATTATCACATTGTGTTTTAGCCTTTACGCAATCACATAATATATTATACCTCTCGCCAGTGATGCCAGATTATGCCATGGACCAACCGCCCAAATGAAGAAAAAAGATCGCCCAAAAGGCGCCGAAATGTATTTTTTTAATAAGGGTGAATTTCTGATAAAGGGGTTGCCATTTGATTAGATTTTAATGATTTAATCGATTTTAGATTGCATTATACTAGAAAAAGTATACCCGCGCGATACTTTTATTTACAAAAAAAAAAGTGCCGCCAAATCACAAAATCCGAATTTTCGTTTTAAAAAATTTATAAAAAACAGAAATATTCAATTTTTTAAAAACTGCTTTCATTGCAATAAGTTGATAACTATGCCCCTTAAAATGAAAAAGAAAAAATATTGTCAATGTGAAAAGTTATGAAAGAAATATTGAAACGGTTTTAGTGACAGTCCACCGAAAACCGCACCAATAGCCAAAAAATCACTATTTTCGATTTGACCGGCTGTAAACATTACTGAATCTCACTGAAATTTTGCATAGAAGTTTGAAATTATATTATCAAACAAATTCTAAATGAACATTTTTACAATTTTGCAAATCCATACAATTTCGAACCACCCTTACCTAATGTATATATATGCTTTTGTTTTTGCTGTGAACTGACCATTTTCTGAACAAATATGAAGTATTACCTTAATTAAATTCCAAACTTTTTGTTTTCTTTTTAGTTAGAATGAGATATCCAAGAATCATTTAATGTGAATAAAACCCATAGTCCATTCTATTTTGTATCTTTAAATAGAGCCCAAAAAGCGCAGAAAAAACAGTGTCACGCCCAATTGAGCGTTGGGCGCTTTTCCTGAAAATCGAAACGCAGATTTTGTAAAAAGATAGCCCAATTTGCGGAAAAGCGCCCACTAAGTAAATGAAAAAAAGAGGTTAAATAAAATGAGACAGTGAACTCAGACGCCAATAAGTTGCTGGTGGATATACAGGGTTTCCCGTATGTGGTCCGGCACCCGAAGGCTACGGATGAAATCGTAACGATTTTCGAGATAACGGGACTAAGATATTTGGGTATGTTTTTATAGATCACCCTGTAACATCTGAACTTTACACCCTATGCTGATGATTTAAACCTTGGTAGATAGATAATCGTTGGACCTTTCCAATGGTCTATAATTTTTTTTTAATGACTCCACACTCTGTACCGAATATGTAACCCTTTCTGCGTTTTTTTGCACTTTTTCTATCTCTAGCGAAAATGGCTGAAAAAGTTCAATAAGTGCCAGAAATAAGGCAATTATCTTTTCGGAATGACCTTTTTCAGCCATTTTCGCTGGAGATGCTTAAGAAAAAGTGCAAAAGATACAGAAAGGATTACATTTTGAGTACATACGGTGATAGGTCATTAAAAAAAAATTATAGACCATTGGAAAGGTCCAATGATTATCTATCTACCAAAGTTTAAATCATCGTCATAGGGTGTAAAGTTCAGATGTTAGAGGGTGATCTATAAAAACATATCCAAATATCTTAAAGTCCCGTTATCTCGGAAATCGTTACGTTCACTGTAGTAAATTCAGTGGAACGAAAGGAAACACAGAATAAATGACAAATTTTATCTGAAATAATTTTAAGAATTATGCGAGAATTGTCGATAAGAAAAGGCAAGTGACAAAAGGCGGAACCACAATATAAATATACGTAAGTACATTTACTTACGTAAAGCGAACGCGCCCTTCAATTTAACAAGCGTACACAAATTAACTTTAACTCGTGTGAGGGGAACTTTCGTTAAGTTTAAATATCCAATTTTCAGTAAGTATAGTGCGGTAAGAATCGCACTTTCCGTAAGAATGCGATGTGTCAAACAGTTAAATTATTATTAAATGATTAAAAGTGCAATGTAAAACTTAAAATGGAATAAAAATGGTACTGTGAATTAATAGAAAGCACAAATCTTCAATTACATCAACCTCCATTTGATAATTTTTTCACTTTTACCACTTTTCAAAATTGAAAACATTAAATATCAAGATAATGACTTTTACGGAATGAGATATATATTTAAGCTAAAAGTATCAATTTTTTGTAAGTAAACCTCAGTCTCGTTTAATTTCGTAAAGTTATTCACTTCAGCCTAAAAGTCGAGAGCTCACCGCTCATTTCTCTGTGTTTTCGCTGACGCTGTTGTCGATTTTTTTTTCGTTTGTTATGTATTCTATGACTTTAACACAGAAGTGAGGTGACAACCATAATAACGATGATTATTTGAATATAACAGAAAAAGGCCAGCTAATTGATTTGAGAAACGATAAGTATTACCGTTTAACATTCTACGAGAAAAATTTGGATGAGTTTTCGCTTTCAATCCAAAATTTGTACCTTAAAATCAGCATGAAGACCATTAAAATTCTTCTGCCGTTTGCGTCTTCATGGGTTCTTGATTTTGGATTTTCAGCATTGACAGAATTCAAGTCCAAAAAACTCGAATGACTTTTAAAAGTTGACGATGAAATGTGAACTTGTCTGGCGACTTTGGAACATCGTTTTGATTTAATTTGTTTAAAAAAACAATGGCTCAGGCGTTTCATTGAATCATTTTCGTAAAAAAAAAATTTGTTTTTTCAGGTATGCTGCAAAGAATTCCAAATATTTTAGAGTGACGTCAATAAAAAAAGGTTGAGACTTTAATTCTTACAAAACGTTAAACCCACTAACATATATAAAATGGGCTGCTGATACTACTGAAATTCCTTACGTTATTTGACATTATTATGGGATCACTTTTCTATAGTTGTCCCTTTTTGGTTTAACTACCTTATTCCGCTGAACTACAAATAATAAGTTGTATACAAAATACACCATAGTCCAGTTTCAGTTCAGTGGTTTTCCAAATGAAGATATAGGATAGAAATAGATGGCAATGCAATATTTGTAATCCTCTCTCTGTCCCCATAGCTACTTTTAGGGACAGGTAGAGAAAAATTGCTTAATTTTATTGCTTTAAAAATCAAGTTTAAAAAATATTTGATGTTGTAGGAGATAAGCTTCCAAGAAGAGAAATAATTTCGAGTGCTTCTATGTATAATTTGTTGATCTTTTAATATGAATATTAAAGCAAAAGTAAAACTTGAAATTAAGATAATTGTCACACCCTGCCAAAAAAAAGTTGACCCATATGAAATAGCAAATCAGGCAGTCCATGTTATATATGTCAGTGGTTAAATCTGCCAAAATTTTGCCCCGAAGGTTATCAAGTTCTATTGTGACATTTTGTAAGGATTCAAGTCATGGCAATTTGATCATTTTCTCTATATTTTCAAAACCTTTTCTACTTCTATGCACCCCAGAAGTCAAATCAATTCCCAATCTCCTCTGCTCTGCAGTTCACTGCACGGAACCAAAGGACACGGTAGTATAAAAAAAAACGCAGAAACGGCAGGTATCCTTGAAAAATCATGATTTTTCCTAATTAGTAGGTAGTTTCGCGAAGGCCCTGAAAAAATATGATACAATAGCCTATATAAGGCTCAAAATATGCGAGTTTGATTTCATTTTCGAAGTCATTTGTGTATTAAAAGAAAATTTTGTGAAATATGCTTCAACTAAGTAGTGAACAAAAAGCTGTGGCAATAGTGTTGTGGCAGGAAAATCTTTCTATACGTGAAAGAGGTTATAGGTTAGGATGTTCCAATTCCATTATTGTTTGGCTAATTACAAAAATTCGTAGAGATTGTGACCGCAGGACGTCGCGAAGGATCACAAAGACTACTATTCGTCAAGATCGGTTTTTATTTCGGAGATCTTTGGCGGATCATTTCAAAACATCTCCGGACTTAAGACAAGAGCTAATGAGTGCACATAACGTCGATATTTCCTCCTCAGTCGACGAAAACTCATCCAAAAAAGAATATACGGTCGCTGATCGGTAAAGACACCTTTAATAGCTCGAATGAAACAATTACGTCTCCAGTGGTTGCGCAAGTATCAATCATGGACAGAGGATATGTGATATAGAGTAATTTACTCAGACGAATTCAACTATCAATTGAAAAACTTTATTGAGACGTCTTGATGGCCCCCAAATAGTTCCGATGTCAATACAATCGAGAAGTTGTGTTGTGGTCAATTATAAAAATACGTGCTAGGATAGAACTTCCAAAAATACGAATAGAATTTAAGAGTACAATTTCAGAAGTTTGGAAAGGTAAGACCGCTACAGAGGTGATCAAGGCCCGTGGTGGACCAATAAGTTATTAAATAATAAATTTAAGTTGGATCTTATAAATATATTTATCTTAATAATTAGTTTCGAAGTTACTTAGGAGAATTAACTCAAGAAATTTTTTCTTTGAATATATTGTAATATAGCTTAATTACATATTATACTTCTTTTTTGCAATATTAATAATATAAGTAAAAATAATTTCCGTGAAGTTGTCGCAAAATTTAATATCTATAATAAGTAACCAAATTAAGAACACTCGCGGTGAACCTTGATACCAGTATATATGCTTTAAAATTCGAGACCTGCATTTTTTGGCACACTAGTGTATGTTTGTTGGCAATAGAAGTAATTTCGAGGAGACTAACTTATTGATCAAATATACAAGTTGCTAATTTCGTTTTCTTCTAGTGAAATTTTATTAAAACTTGGTCAAAATGTATATTTGAAAGAAGGCGCGAAATGCTAATTGCAAAAATCAAATGAAGTCAATGTGAATATATAAGGCGATATTGGATAGCATTTTAAAAATTTAAGAAAAAAAAATAGATAAAGCCAATCAAACGGAAAACAACAGATGCCACTTTGTCTTTAGTTTGGTAGCTATCCCATTAATACCTTTTCTCATCATAGAAATGTCATACCTTTCAGGTAGGTACTTATTTGGTTTTTAGCAAAATACCACTACTAAGAAGTATGACGTTTCAAAGAAAATACCATTCAATATCAGCAAATTTTATCATTTGATAACTTCTTATTTGGTAGCTACTTAATAAGTAGGGGACACTGGGAAATTGTGAGTCATGGGAAATTGTGAGTCACGTCAATCTTTCACCAAAATTGGAAAATCTGACTCATGTAGATGGCTGTCATTGGCTTGTATTTGTCCAAACTCATTTTCCATTAGGAATCGATGCGTGTGTACCACTGACTTATAACAATGGAAAGCATGGCACAAGTTTTATAGTTCTCTCTTTCGCCCTATGGCAGAGTTGGAGCTACTAACACAAAATATTGCATTCTGCAACGTTTGCTTATGCCATTTGATGTTTTTATGTTGGTTACAGATGCAATCACCGCAGAAGGAATAAGGTAAAGATAGTGTTTACCATGCTCCGTCTCTCTTGCCCATAAGCTGGATTCAGTTAAGAATAAGTTTTGATAATTAAAGCCGGAATGAGTTTAATTCCTTATAAGCGATTAAAATATCACTTGGGCACAAGAAAATATATTTTTTTAATTTAATTCGATTTTCGGATGTAAAATTTCATCTGATTGGTCGAGTTTTACATGTTTTTTATGTAATCGTTTTAAAGGGTGCTCTAACGGTGATATACAGAAACACAATATTTTTTGTGCCACATGAAATAGCAAATCGCTCAGTCCATTGTTATAAGTCAGTGGTGTGTACGTACCTACTTGTTCGTTGCGTGCGACTTTTGTATTTGGATTAATCTCACAACGATTTCCGGAGAATCGATTTAAGTAAATATATTCATAATTATCGTATGGCATCGACATTTCAACTTATAAAAGGAATTTCGCATAAACATGCAATGAGCGAATCAGACACGGCCCTCTTGTTAACCAAAACGTTTGGGGAATTGTGAATCACTTTTTGGGGGAATTATGAGCCACCACAATTTCGGCATTTTTCAAGCCAATATCGCATTTTTAATGCGTGTTTATAATTTTATATGGAAAATTTCAACAGAATATTAGTTGTGTGATTTTTTTTTATTTTTTTTCCGTTTTTGTGTTTTTATTTTTTTGATTGACTTTTCCGCGATCTTGGAAGCGATCAAGCAGATAAAAATCCATGGAAACTCTATTCGATCTGTCGCTAAATCTATGAATATTCCACGTACCACTTTGACGCGTCATCTGAAGAAAATCAATGCGGCGAACATTGATGTTTCAATTTGCCACCAACGATTCATTTATTGATATCTATAAAACCAACACTACACCGGCTGCAAATCCGGTCTTCAACGCAGAGCAATAAAAGGCATTGATGCAATACGTTCTCAAAGCGAGTAACATTCATTATGGACTAAGTATTGCCGAGCTGAAGATTTTGGTAAATCAATTCGCGGAAAAAATTGGAATTAGTTATCCTGCTTCATGGAATGAGAATTCTCGAGCAAGCAATGACTGGTATTATGCATTTATGACCTGCCATCCGAATTTGTCGTTATAAGTCGAATGCATGGGATAAAACGTTTCCGCGTGAAAGCCATCCGGGTGTGCAACTCCCATGTCTATGCATAGTTTTTTAAACAATCTGTCTTTCAGTGGCCTAGTTTTTATGTAGTTTACAACATCTATGGATCGTTCTAATACCAAGTTCAATTGAATACTCATCGACTTTGATACAAATTCTTCCCTATGGATAATGCAATGGGTCCACATAGCATGGGGTTGCCTTGATGTGAATAGTGAATAATCGGCTGTATTCCACCATAGCGGCCAGACATTGTTTATGCATGATCAGTACATATGCCGATGCACTTTTTATAATATTGTTACGAACTACAAAGTGACACAAGCGACATCTGTTGGAAATGGCAACAACCTTAGGTTAGTGACACCTTAGTAATCTTTGGGTTTGGAGAACGGAATATTCAGGAAGGTTCTAGGATAATTCCTAGTGTAAAAATTGGACGCTTCTCACATCCAGGAGGCGAGACTTATCTCAGACAGTGAAGTGTACGAAGTAAACTATTTGGATTGTGATAATTAGACTTACAGTACTAGCGATAACTATAGAGAGTTGGTTTGATAATTGTATGTAAATTTGTGAGAGTAAACAGTAAGTAAAGTTAAATAAAGAAAGAACTTTTAAATTATATCTGAAATATTGTATTTTTAAATAACGAACTAAGGCCACGCTCGTAAGAATATAAATAATTTTCTGTTATAAACAAAAGGTCCTCAACGATAAAATTATCATTGTGAAAGAGTTCATAACAAATAAGGTCAGCGTCTTTGATACTGTCAGTGGCCTCATCGAGCTGCAGTCTCTTAGTCTCTATTAATTACTCACTGCGATCTTCAGCTATATTATGGATTCTTCGACTAATAGTGTTGTAAGAGAAAGGTATCTTTGAAATTAGTTTTCCTGCTGAATCTCCCACCATAATATAAATCATGTCAAGTGCAGCCGGTAGATGGTGTGAGGTTTTCACACTTCGCTACTTTGTATGCCACCTTAAAAGATGCAAGCAGTGCGCACTAGGTACTGAGGCTTGTTGACTGAAACCTTTTTTCTGCATTTGTATATTTTGCACCTTCCTGATAAAAAAACTCGCGAGATTTTTCAACTAAGATAGGGCAAATAATGGTCTCCAGATGTCGCTTTAACTTACTTGGGAGAATACTCTCTGGCGCAAGAATATACAAACTGGAGGTTTTATTCATTATTTACTTCAACTGAAGTAAACCCAAAATTTAAATAACTACTATTATCGTATCTACGATTTTTTTTTTTTTTTTGCTCCCACACCACTGTCACTGTCACTTGAACTGTCGACTTGCTGCTTTAAGAAATATTTATCCATTTTGCGTAATCACAAATAAAAAACAAAGCGATAAATTTAAAACAAAGCAAACGACCTCCTCTCACGTTCGTATGTTTCGTAATGATTGAATAAGGGTCGATTGCGGAAGAACCGAAAATATTGGCGCTGCGTGGGGGGAAAGGGGTGAGTTCCTATCCACGACCACAGAGAGCAATGGAAGCATTTTGGGCACGTCAATTGAATTTTTGCGCGCGTCATTTGAATTTTTGTACTTTGTTTGGGGAATAAGCAGAAGCGTCACGTGGTGCCCCTACTTACTCCACATGGCGCCCTAGGGGAAACTCAGAATTTATTTCGGCGTACAGTTTGGAAACCTGCCCAGGGTATCTTAAAAATTGATCTTAGACCAATTCTAGCTTCTTTACTAATTTAAATTTTGTTTAAAGTCAAGTGTTCATTTTTTCTTCTTTATATTGTATTCGCCTAAGTGCCAACACGAAATTCAGCCGATATGTTATTTTCCATAAGAACGTGACATTTTTGTCGGTCTCATATACAAGGAATGATATTCATATCTTTTGACATACTTTGAAATTTGTCAGATACAGCCATGTCAAATTCTTCCGTATAGACAAGTTTACACCCCGAGAAAGCGTAGACTTTTGCTAAATGACTGGATAAAGTTTGCCTGCCTGGTTTCATTTCATGGACATACAAAAGTATATTTCACATCTTATATTTGTTTTTCCTCTCACTCATTTTTATTATTCCTTCAGGCTGCCGCCACATTGAGTGCCGCCTTAATGACAAACTTTTAAGTAGACTAAGGTACCTTTTAGCTCTTGGGTTTTTTGTACGTTATGTATGTGTCAGAAGTTTAATTAGACGTTATGATGCTTTTATTAAAATCCAAGAAGAGTTGAGAGCTTAGCTAAATTTTAATCTTAAAGACATAATTAAATTTATTGAAATGTTGACACTTGCTCCATTTATTTTTGTATCAAAGTATTAAGAGAGTATAAATAGAGAAAGAGTTAAGTCCTTTGCATGAAACATATGTATATAGCACACACAAGGAAAAATTAATATTTCTAAATGTAGCTTTTTACTGTTTGCATCTGTATTGAAATTCGAAATATTCAGTGAAATATTTCCCCCTGACAAATTCTGTGATCACCGAAATGGGCTGAATATGAATTACATACAATGAAATATTCCACGCATTTTTTTATTGCCAAGCATTTAATTAGTTGAAATTGCGATTACTGCTGCTAACTAATGTTATTCGTCAGATATGCTCAATTGTAACAATGTAACAGTTAAGTATCATTTAATCATAAAAGTGATATCAATTATAAGTAAGGTTGGGTAGAGATTGAGTCAACTTAGGTCATTTGTGCCAAATATCGGGATAAATATCTTATATTTCGGGGAGACCCCACCACCCCTTGTGCCATTGTTAGAGTTAAATTATAGTTTTGGCTTGCTAATCACATTAAACCGTTCTAAAGCTTAGTTTACACCTAGATACTTGTATCAGGATTTGTATGATGCACAAGTAAATTCGTTAAGATCGTGATACACACTGCTCATTTAAATACTCATACATTGTGTTGAGCCTTACACAAATACTGATGCATTTTGTATATGTTGATTTTGATCTTGATTTGAGTTGTTTTTTGTTGTTGTTGTTTTGTATGGCAGTTGATTGCTTAAATTAAAAATAATATTATCGTGGTCAAAAGAAAAGTCCCTATACTTTCTATCTGTTTAGTGGCATGTGCTAAGATATCTAGTGTTTATCTGATAAGTGATATAATTAAAGGTGCGATGAAGTGATCAAGACAATAGTGTGCACGGACCTTATTTTTCACTTAAAATGAATAAATATCCATTTCCACGGCTCTAATTAAATGACCATAAAAACTCGCTTAGCTCGCTTAACTTAATATACATATATGAAATGTATAACACCACTAACACAAACACATTGTGCGCATAACTTCGTTTTAACATCAATTCGGTTCGTCTTAGGATCTAAAGCAATTCGCTATCGAGAGAGAATATCGGGTTGATGGGTTGAGAATCATGTTCCTTTTACTACGTGGTAGTCTGTTTTCCGTCCGATATTGAGTTAAATCTCGAAGTTTAAGCGACAAATTACGATTTGCTAGCAAATTGTTTTCGAATCATGATATCTACAGGGACAAGAAATATACAGATATCGACGGTAGTACTAAGAAAGTGATGTATGGAAGAGCTCATAGAAAACTTCAATAACTCACTGATCTCGGTTAAATATATCGTGGGTACGAACCAAAAATGTTTTTCAATATAGGCAAAAATTCATTTCTTTCTTAGAATTTAGATGCACCATATTTCTTTTGAATTCTTGTGCATGATTAATGTCTGAAGAGGGTCCGAACAAATTCAATAGCTCGTAGTTTAAAAATCATTAGATAGTGGACACCAACTCTGGGATTAGGATGAACCACAACGGACGTAAAGAACTTTACGAATTTGAACGAGGCTGAGAATGCTGATTGAAATTTTTGCCCTATATAGACATCACATTTCGTAGGGGTTATTATCTTGACATTTAATGTTTTCAATTTTAAAACGAGGTAAAAGCAAACAAATTAACATACAGAAGTTCATTTAATTGAAAGTTTGTGCCTTCTATGGACATTATATAAAAAATTATAAGAAGAATCTGAATCCCGCGTTATGTAAGTAATATCACTTACGTGTACGTCCACTGTGTTTTAGCCTATTAAGGGAAAGAAGTCAAAAGAACTTCCGAAATAATTGTTGGGACATTAGAAACTAAGGATGAAAAGATAAGGGTCAACTTAGAAAGACCCCTAAAGATAAATATGGCTGATGTACACGTTTGTACTGTGGATATGGTGGCCAGATATGTACCAATGTTGACGATACATCGCTTTCTATGGTATTATAAAGAACTTTACAATTGTCTAAATGAAGGAGAGCATAAAATCTTCTTAAAATGTTTAAGATATCGGCTAATGTATGACGCTTAATATATGGTGTATTCCAATGAACTGGAAGTAGTTAGATTCAAAAGAGGCCTGATGACAGAAGCTACCAAATATATCTAACTGGATGGAAGTTTCTCAAATTGGCACAGTATTATACGCTCGGCAGACGGGCAAAATCAATTATCATTCGTTCGTAATTGAATTTTTCAAAAATCACTGTACCTTTGAATTTGAACTTTAATTATTAAAAATGTGCTATCAAGTACATATAAAAATTGATAGATCTTTCGTTTTAATTCACAAAATCTTGGGTAACTTGATTTTTGAAAAAAACGATTACGAATGAATGATCATTGATTTTGTCCGTCTGCCTAGGGTATTACTCTAAGTTAAGACAGCGAGGCGAGAAAAATTAACTATCGGATGATTTTCTGAGATTCAAAAGAAATTGTTAGGAATCTATCAGACCAAACTAGCCTTGGGTAATAATAAACAGACTTGTGTATATCATACTGTACATGATACGGAACCAAACCGATGGTGGAAATTTTGGGAAAGGGGTTTCTAAAAGATAGCGCCATTATAAGCAAGCTAGAAGGGGTCAAGTTATCAAACCATACTCTAAAAAATCATAATAGGAGGCGTATTTATACAAGACCAGACACACGTCAACAATTACTTATAAATGAGCCCAGTTAAAGGAATGCTAGGAACACTGCCACAAAAGGACCTCAGAACTTATTCAAGTAGTCAAGTCACGTTATATTTCGATATTGGAATTACAGAACAAAGCTGGGAAATAAGACAAAATTGTAGACAGGCAAATGTTTCTACCAAAAACGACTACTGAAACGATAAAAAGTATCAAGTTATGAATAAAAATCATTAAATCAATGGGGGGGGGGGGGAGATACGATTCAACCACCTGCAGATGTGTTATGGAAATCGAAGCGGCATTAATTTCTAAAGCAAATGCCCTGTTTACCTACCACCAACAGTAACTGTAAAAAAGCCATAAAAAGCAACTATTGACTAAAGTTGTGAGTTTCGCTAATCCAACGAAGAGCTTATAGTGCACCACCGCTGATATATACATATGTGTTACATAGCCCGTTGACACTACTGAAATTTCTGACATTAACATAGGATCACTTTTCTACACTTTTCTCTTTTTAGTTTAAGTACTTAATTCCTCTGAACTTCAAATAATAAGTTCTATACGAAATCCACTATAATCCAGTTTCAATCAGTGTACTTTCCAATATATAGAATAGAAATAGATGGAAATACAACATTTGTAATTTATCTCTGTCCGCCGTACCTACTATCAGGGATGAGCAAAGGAAAATTACCTAATTTAATTTTCTCAAAAATCAAGTTTACGGAATATGTGATGTTATAGGAGATAAGCTGCCAATAATCATAACAATAATTTCGAATATATTTGCAATTTGTTGAACTTGTAATATGAATATAAAAGCGAAAATGAGGTCTTAAATTAAGATAATTGTAACACATCTGTCCATAAAATTGGTCTCACGTGAAATATAAAATGAAGCAGTCTATGTTATACATGTTAGTGTGTATCACCCGCGAGAATGAACTACATTTTTTCGGTCGTATGATAACAAATTAACGACTTCCAAAAAGCTCACTTATAGGAAGTAATACATTCTGCCTAACTGCTTTGGATAATATGACGGTCTTCTTCCATTTTCGGGTGAATGAAAACGATTTAGATGGGGAAAACTAACTTATAATCTCATCGACCTAAAGGTAATTTGCTACGAAGAAATATATGAACAAATCAATGTTTAACTTTTCGACCGTCTATCTGCCCTCGATTTTACCTAAGCCGCCTACCGTGTACTTGTACTTACCTGTCGTAAAGACTGAAACTTCATTTGGAAAAGCAATTTTTGACTTGCTTTTAGCAAATGCATATTATCATATAATTTAACTTAGTTAGTACGAGGCTGCCTAAATAATTGGGAGTCTTCGTCCATATTTTTAATAAATTCAGTAGCGCAGAAGCGGAGGGGGGGGGGGGTTGGCACATGTCCAAAAGTTGTCGGAAAATTAGGACTCTAAAGTTGCGTTCAGAGTCCATCTGAGCAATAAGAATTCATTTCTTGAAGATATTGAATTTCAAGTTTGATTTACTGAAATGGCGGCATGGACCATAAAGACAATGTTTTCTTTATTTTCAATAGATTAATTGTAATTTTATAAACAATTTAGCGCATTTATTTATATATTTACAATCCACGCAAATTGTGCCGTTTTTAAAACAATTTAAAAAGAAACCTAAATCCCGGCCCTATTGCACAAATCAGTGTTTTTTGAACATGGGGTGAGGCTACGGTTACCATAGCAGTATGTGAAAAATCAACACACACAAATACATTAGAATAGATTTGAAATTATTCTTTTTTCTATTCTATATACACTTTTATTGTGTCAGTAGTGCTCAGGGACTTGAATAACGGCACCATTGCATTAGCGTAGGAATCTACGGCAGAAAGTGGACGCAATATGGGCGTCAGTGCACGCAATATGGGTGTGCGATGCGGCAACGTCGTCGAAGGTATATAGGTAATTTCATATCAAATAGGCGACATGTGTGACATGACAATTACCAATTTTTTTGAAATTTTACATACTTGGAGGGCTTCGGAAAAAATGCAGTCCTGATCTTCTTAAATAAATATGGCCCATTTGAAATTAGGATTTCAAGGTACCTAAGAAAAATGCAATCTAAAAATATATGGGAAAAGGCATATCAAGGATAAGGATTATATCCCTTATCCTTGAATATCCTGGACACGTACTTTTTATTTTATTTTTTTTATTTTCTACCATATTTTATCCACTAAAACATATCAAAATTTCAACTTGAGATCTTAACGGTATCAGATAATCAAAAATCATGAAAACCTCACCAATCATCCATCCATTTGCTCATATTAAATTCTTATGTTCTATAAAATTTCATGAAAGTTAGTAATTATCTGTGAAAGTGGTGAGAGTTAAAAAAATTAAACCCATGGGGGGTGGGGGCGTTGGTCCACGTTTTCGGTGCGCCCCTGACTAAATGTGAAGTAAGTGCTCTTCGATAATTGCGTTTGTATGGTGGTCGATCACGGACCATTTTGTACAGCTTGAAACTTTTATGACTGTTTTCAAAAAGTCTCTTTAATACCAGTTATTCTTAACTTTTATTCTATAAGAATTAAACAAAATTATAAGAAATAAGAGTTTTCAAATAATATAAATTCGTAGTTTTTATTATTAAGACTCCAGCAATTTGAGAGTATTTCGAGACCTTTATTTTATAAAAGTCTTTTTAAGAGTCTTTCGAGACTCTTATATCATAAAAGTTTTTTCACGAGTCTTTTGAGACTTTTATTTTATAAAAATCATTTTAAAAGCCTTTTGAGATTTTTACTTTATAAAAATCTCTTTAAAAGTGTTTCTTTATGCTTATTATTTAAATATTTACAGTACTTACGGTCTGATTTAAAAAAAAGCCTCTTCCGCTGTTTATGATAATATTTTAATCGATTTTATCCATACGGGCATTCATATAGGGTATCATAAGTATTGGTCTTTTATACTATAATTCTAGCCCTTTTACTTGTTTTTATTTAATTTAATTTTGTTATTATTTATTTTATTTTTATTTCCTTTTAATTACATGGTAAAGCCATCCTGGGATTCGAACGCGTTACAGACAGACAGAGTTTGGACTTTTCTTAAGTTTATATGATATAAACGAATTATGTTATGTATATGGATCAAATTGATTAAAATGTTATAACCAGCGGGTGAGGTTTTTTTTTACATTAGACCATACAATTTTTATATATTTAAATAAAAAACATAAAGAAAAAACATAGATAAAGGTCTGAGAAGACTTAAAACTTTTATTTCCTACAATAAAAATTTACTCTTAACTTTTACTTTTAAAAATAAAACTTAAAAGTATTAATAAAATTTATTTTTTAAATATAAAAGTTTCCAGTCGGACCTCACTTAAAAAAAGACTTAATGGAGAGTTAGTTTTGACGGGCTCTCTCTATTTCTAGCATTTATATCTAGCGAACAGCGATGAAGAAATTAAAACTTCAAACAAATAATACTCTTTCAAAAACATATTTCTGCATAATAATTCTACACTTACTTCATTTAGATTGGTATGAAAACTTTTCTCATTCACTGAATTTTGCTGAGTGACATTCGGTCTTCCTGATACATATTTGTTATTGAAGTAAATAAGTGGGAGATATTTTTATGTGATTACTAGGGTGGTAGCACGGTAAGAAGTATCGGAATAGTCTAGGTATTTTAATACCTTTCGACTTAACAATATTATTAGTTACTTAACCATCCATTTACTTCTTGACGGCAAATACAACTTATGTTATTGTTCTTTCGAACTTAAGGAATATCATACAAGGTATGTCATGTGAGAATGGCGTCATAACTCAAAATATATGATTAAGGCAGGTGCCACACAAGACTACTGATATGCTGATGTTTTGATGTGCTGCTGTGCTGATTATCAGCAACATTATTATCTTAATGAGGCATGCAAAATTGTAAGAGGAATGTGATACTGATCTACTGATAATCGGCAAGTGACCTGCATGTTGCTGATTTTTACTCGCATCAGTTGACATTTTATTTTCAAACTAATATTGTTTTAAAATTTGTACAAAGCATTGAAAAATGAAAATGGCTGTGGAAATCAACGTTTGCAAAATGGCTAAATCGAATTATTCTTTTGAAATCCTATACATTTGCTTAAACTTTCCTGGTATTTCATTTTATTCTTTTGACACAACTGCTGCACTTTACATGAAAATTTAATAATAATATATGGTTGGACCCAATATTTGCATTTATTTAGCTTTTTTATCCCATTTTATACCCTAGATGAAGTGATAGGGTACTAAGTTTTTCATTCTCTACATTACCAACTTATGTGATGTCCTCGCAACATCTCAGCTCCTGATTGTTTTAAAAGTTCACCATCACTACATCAGTATATTAGTGGCCTGATGTGGCACTTGCCCTACATTGTAACAAGTAGTGATGTACTGATGTGATACTGATCTATTTATAATCAACAAGTAACCTGCATGTTGCTGATTTTTACTGACATCAGTCGAAATTAAGTTATAATATTGAAAATGAGTGAGTGACGTTTTGTTTCAAAATTAGTGCAAAGTCTTGAAAAACGAATGTGCCTGTGGGATACAACGTATGCAGACGACTGCAAAAAGAATAAATTTGAAAAAATTTGCAGAGAAATTTCGTCGTAAATTGGAAAAGATGATTTATTTGCTTATGGAATTTTTTATTATATTTTACTCCATACTGAAGAGTATTGGGGTATCTTCCAATTCGAAACGCTTATTCCAATAAATATATGAAGCTCAAATTTATAATTTAGATTAGCATGTTATATAACCCACCTTCCTGGATTCTATCATGAATGATAGTTGGACTTTATCGTTTATCATGAATGATGCCTCAATTTTATTATTGATCATGAATGACAGATAGTTCCCTTTAGATGTAAATGCCATCAAAAAAGCCCGACTATATTAATATATAACCCACCAGAAAGTTCTTCCTCCTACTTTAAATGGATGTAGCATTACCTACTGACTTGATGTCCTCACAATATGTCAGCTGCTGATTATTTTCAAATTTCACCATCACCACATCAATAGTCTGGTGTGGCACTTGCCTAATGTAACCTTTTATGACTATTTTGATTTTATTGAACAAAAAGAAATCACAGGGTGACAAATAAGGCTAATAAGGGGGTGTGGCATCACTGTGACCCGTTTTTTGGATGGGAATTGGTTTACTGATATTGCCATGTGGCCGCACATTGTCGTGGAGCAGAAGGAACTTTTTGATTTCCACAAATCTAACATTTTCTTCTTCATCTTTTGGAATAAATACTTAAGAACAACTCTGTAGAAATACTAATTAAAAGTTTGCCCTTCTGCAACGATTTCATTGTGTATTAAACCTTTGGCGTAAGAATAACGCGACTGGCCTGCTCTGAAAATTAATCTTGGCGTTTGAAATCTTTTGGCAGGTGACCCCGGATTACGCCACCTTAGTCTAAGGTTCATATATGAACGCTCAGGTTTCATCCCCTGTGATTATTCTTTCAATGAATATTTCATTTTGCTGATAAAGAGCAAGTGCATTCTCACAACATGCCTTTCTTTTCCTGTATGCCATTTACATTTTTCTTTACCCGCATAAAACCGTATTTTAATAAAAAAAACTTAAACTTTGCAACAAATTTCTGAAATTATAAAAAAATGCCATATGAAGAGTACAATACCAGAGGACGCGAATGAACTCTGTAATTTTTTTATCTGGAAATAAAATATTGAAGTAAAGTCCTTATATATTATACAAAAGTAAAACCGAAGTATATTGAATATGAAAAAGTTATGAATTTTCTAAATCCGGCCTATATCAAAATCGAAAATACATTAGCATAGATATATGTACATAAATCCCTGAAAAATCTGTGATGGTAAAATGATAAACGCGTGCTTTTACTAAAATTACAAGTAAGTAGAACAAACTCGCTTTTACAGCCGTTAAAGGAAGTACGACACGAAAAGTTCCCCCATTTTAGATTGTGCTTACTTTTGGTGAATTTCCCAAAAGTACATTTCCCTGGCGCAATTTAAATGAAACCCAAGTGTCTTTATCCCCTCGCTTTACATGTAAAATCCCTGTTGGCATGTTTTTGAGGGACACCAGCAGCGTGAAGAAAAATGTCTTTCAAGATATTCGTATAAGAAAGCTCTTTAATAAGAATCTCTGGAGGAATCGGGAAAAACTTTAGTTCATATACATCTGTACGTTTGGCTAACATGCTTTGAACATTTCTCTCGAAAGATGATTCCAAATAATTCGATATCAATTTAGTTTTCTATTGGCTGCGTTTCGTTGGAATCACGTCCTTATCGTTGTAATATTATGTGCGTGAAAAATGTATGACATACCCTATGTGAATTAGGTTTTTGGGATTTATAGATTTTTGTGTATTTTATTTTTTTTTTTTATAGTCAGGCTTCCATGCAAAAATGGTTTTGATTTATGTATTTTTTGGATAGGCCATGATATGCCCTATAAAGGAAGGAACCTAATTTATAAATTTGATTATATCAATGTGTAGGCTATCATGGAATCCTTTCTGCTTAAAAAAAAACTACTATCATCATTTATACATGAAGAAAGTATAAAATTTTGTTGGGAATTCCTTAAATGTGTTTTACCACCCATTATCCCAAAAAATACAAAATTTCAGAAGATAAAAAACTAGTACGACAAAAATCCAATATTTATGTTTGGCAAGGGACATACACCTGGGGCGATCGCCCCTAGAGCTCTAATAAATTAAAAATTTATACTTCTTAATCAAAATGAAAATAGATTTAGTAAATACTGCTTCTAAAATCCGTACTAAAGACAGAAAAATAATTTCTCCCATCACGTAATAAGTACCTAGAACACAAAAGTTCTCTAGAGTTTCTCTTAATTTTACATTTAATGAAATATTGAAATTATATTTACAATTGTCCTATAAAATCTTAAAATTTTCAAGATACATAAAGGAAAGCAAGATTCTGGGCAGTTGAAATTTTCAGTGAATAACAATTTTCGAGATTGAAATTTTGGAGGTCCTAAGGTTTATTAAAAATACATAATTAAATAACATTGCTTTGACTTTGCTCTCTTTGTGTACCTTAAAAAATTTTTAAAACTTTATACATAAATTTTGATGCAATTTTCAATATTTAATTAAATGTAAAAATGAATGGAAAACTCTAAAATATCTTTTGTGCTATATGTAGGTAGGTTAGGTATACTCATTAAGTGAAGGGAGGAGTTATTATCTATTTCTTAGTGCTGGTTTTGAAGCTAAGTTTTTTTTTAAAAAAGTTTATTTTTCATAATTATTAGTTTTTTTTTTAGTTCACAATTATTCTAAAAAAAATTAAAAAAAATATATATTTCAGTACAAGAAAAAATTTTTGCATTTTTTTTTGTGATCGAAAAGCTTACAAAAAGTCAGGGTAATTAATATCAGATTTCAGTTTTTCTTGCGAATATTTAATTAAAGCAAATAGGGATTATACATATATTAATTAACCCAAACTAAGTAGCACTCAGCGAAAAATTTCGTTAAGTGTCGGTTTGAAGAGGAAAATTATTGGCAAAAAAAAAAAAAAAGAATTTAAAAACGTTTCCTTTTAATTCTTATAAACAAATTGCAGCCCAGACCAGGAAAATTATGGAGGCTTTATGTGAAAAAACACTAGCAGGAAGACAAGGCAAGAAGTGTATAATATCTAATGTCTATTTTTATGCTTATCAAAGTTTATATTACATTAATAAAAGAAACTCCCGCGATATGTGGACGCTAATAAAACTTTCATGCTGAAACGGAAAGAGAACAGGGACGGGTCCACCAACTGAAGGCCAAAACGCAATTGTCGTAGGAAGCATCTTCGCAGCAAGTGTCAGCTGTGATGCTTGATTTTACATAATAGGTTCTGTTTAATGAGCTGCTCTAGTTACTTACTCTACAGCACAAAAGCGCAGAAAAGAGCAGAAAATCGCGTTTTAATGAATTCAGAGCACTGCTCTAAAAGTACTCTAAAAGTGAACTGAACTGTGTTTTAATGAGTCTGCACTAAAGTGAACTGGAGCAAACCTAGAAAAAGATTTTTCTGCTCTAACTTTTTCGAAGGAGCGAAGGGAGTAACCTTAGAGGTCAGAGCATATGGAACAAGACATTATCATGATGCTTGCTACTCGCTTTGGAAAAGTTCAAGTTTTTGGTGTTTTGCTGGGAAAATTCTGCCAATATACTGGAGAAAAAAAAAATAAGTATATGGACGACATATTAAACACAAAAAACAGGTCCCATATTTACCTTCGAATAAATTTTTTATAAAAAACAAAAACTTTTTAATTAATGTGTTATGTTTACGTAAACAAATTTCAACTATAAAAAAAAAGTTAGCATTGCAAAGTTTCCTATACTCCATTTGATGTGCCATTTCGCCTTGGAGTTTAGCCGAGCATCATGATGCTTGCTGCGCCGATTGTGGAATTGGCCTTGATGGCTCAAATTTCAGGAAACTGATATAGGATGTTGAGTTATGAATGAGCAAAAATGCGTCTTTTAGGAGGGAGAGGGTGTTTCCGATTTTGGTATATTTCCCCTCCTGTAATACTCTTACTGTACACCCCATTAAGGAATGATGCGAAATGATGACTAAATGTCCAAGCTTTCCAAGAAAATACATCACAACTATTTTTTTCAAAACTTTACTTCCGTTTCCGGCAAAACCGTTTTTTGATATTTAACAGCGCTGATAAACCGCCCGCATTGTGTTTTCCAGCTTAATGTTTCCCAGTGGCGATATAAAACACTTCAGAATTGTAAAAAAGTAGCTATTTATCTCGCCGCTCATTATTCAATATAAAAAACATCTCGTAACAATATCAAACACTTTATGTATTCTTTTTATTACTATACCTGCTAGAGATGTCCTTCATATGTAAGGAATAATGCTTTGCGTCAGAAATGTGATCGAAGAAGTATTGCTGTTTTATAACATTTTTGTCCCTCCCATCCACCGAAAAACTGAGCATTTGCCAGTGTTAGCAACAATGCATTGAATTTTTTTATCACACTGAAAAATGGACATTAAAAGATTTCCCCCGAATCAATTTGAACCTATTTTTGTAAACTTTCTTCACCCCACGAGAAAATTATTTTTGATACTTATATCTGTCGAATAATCAGTCAATATTGCTCCTTTTAATAGATTGAATAAATAGGCAAAAATAACAAAAAAAAAAATCGAAATTTTAGTGACTTGCATATACAATATATATTACATGAATGGCAGCAGCTATCACTATTTTTTCTGTGTATTCCATAGTTTTTCCTAACTAACCCAATATTTTATCAGAAAATTAATTGGAAATAATTATAATTTCCTTCAATATAAATGTTTTTAAATATAATGGAATATTTTAGTGGGCAGAAAAAATTCTATTAAAATTTGCATAAAATAGTGAAAATTTTAGAAATCCATGGCCGCGTTCAAAAATTTATGCTCTGGAGCTTAAGCTATTTGTTGCAGGCTGGAGTTTATTTTATTTGCAGGCAATATAAGCTAATATCTGTACGAAAATAATTTTGAC